>MPNW01000261.1:31186-43003 GCA_011800805.1 Hirudo medicinalis | reverse complement strand
GTTGAACGACACCTCCAATATTAACAATCAAACCATTTTACTTATTCACTCACTCACTCATTCACTCACATACCTATTCACTCACTCACTCACTCACTCACTCATTGAACTCACTCATTGAACTCATTGAACTTTGTAGCGATGTCACGTGTCGTTCTAGACCAGAAGCGAAAGTTTGAAACCGACGAGCTCTTCAGAAAGTATAGAAATGAGTTCCAAGTGGGTTCAAGATCAGTAAACTTTCATGGCAACAATTACTTTCTTAGAGACTCAATCATAATAACCATTTTAAATATTATTACTATTTATTCATAATTTAACATTAATAATTGCTGTTATGTAAAAATAATGTAAGGCTTTGTTTCAAATCAGGCCAATGATAATGATGATGACGAACGAATTATTGCTCTTCATAAATGATCTCATTCTCATACCTTGATGAACATTTTGTCAAGAATCATCCATCAGGAATACACGACCTACCAAGCAATTTTTTCCATCTCCCAGCGTTTATTCATTTCTTTGTCTTTCCATCAGACATGGCAGGCTTACGAAAGGATGATAAAACTCCTTCCTGAGTCATGCAGACGTTTTTTTTCGCAACGATTTATTTCTTTGATCTTTTTCCAGGAAGGGATATCACTAAATATTACTCTCTGTCTAAACCGTGCCTGGCGACTGGCCAGAGCTTGCTCCAGTAGTTGTCTCGTGGATGTTAATTGGTCAATTTTATTGCGCGTTATGTCTCGTTAATCACCATTGGTCTTGTGTTTTATTGAATATTATTGGTCAGATAGTTTATGATTCACGATCCGTGATTGATCAGGTGAGGTACATCGGTCCAAAAGATAAACATCAATCAAGTGACAAAAGTGAAGCTCTCTTAGAAGAGTACAGGAACGGAGAGTTGGAAATCGTAAGAACATGTCTTAAAGTCGTTTTAAATTTCATCTCATGATTATTATTACATTTAATTTATTATTAGTATTATTACAAAATTACTGTTGCAATCGTTGTCAGAAGAATTCAGTCCCATTTTTTTTAAAAGCTTGCAAATTAATCACAATGTGAACAGCTGCCAAGTAAGCAATAGATGACTCAGTTGATCGCAATGTAGCGTACCTTCACAATGAATGACGCCGATTATGACCTACCTTCACCTTGACGATGTCTCAAAAGTCCGCTTAGACTCATTTGAGGAAGCTGCTCGTTTGCCTTGATCATTCAAGGGTGAAAGTCATGCACTGAATGAAAGCGATATATTAATTTACATTAATTAATTAATTATTATCACATTAATAAGTGCCTCAAGTGGATAATAAATGCAGTTTATAATTTAGAAATAAAATAACAAATTTTGCCAGTTTTAAAATGTCACTTCGGCAGACGAAGCTAAAAATAAATTCCATTTGAAACAGACTTTCATGGGACGTGGAATACCACTGACCATCACCCTCGAGAACTCAGTCACCGGCAAGAGACTGAAGTCTGACTTTGTCGAAGTTGATCAAGAGGAAAATATGGTTCGTGCTTATTAATTTAATAACAATAATTATTAACAACAATATTAATAACAATAATAATAACAACAACAACAATATTAATAATGACAATAATAGCCACCATCACCATCATCATCATCATCATCGTAGTCGTCATCAACATTAACACTTCGTGAGTAAAGTACATTTCATGTCTAAATTATTAGTAAAGACTAATAATGTAACAATAACTACAATGCAAAAATAATAGAAAGGAAATAAATAATAATAATAATAATAATAATAATAACATTAATAATAATAATAATAATAATAATAATAATAACATTAATAATAATATCGTTGTCGTGAGGAAAGTTCGGTTCATGCCAATAAATAAAATTATGAAAATAATTAATCCTCCGAATGTTTCCAAAGAGATGTTTGAGAATTGATTACAGGTCAGAATGGTGAAACATTTCATTTTGAACGGAGTTTGCGTGATCTTCAAAGGATGGCTGGACATAAAAACTCTAGAGGGCAGAGGTCAACTGGAGTTTGATCCGGAGGCCGCCAGGGTGAGATTTGAGTTCAAAGGTTAAGTTTAAACGTATGCGGAAGTTCGACGATGATGATGATAATGTGCAGGAAGAACAGAGATTACTTTATTGCCAACTTTCTTCGAGCGCTGTCGAAGGCACCTATCGATCCGAAATCCTTGACGCCTGCCCGGTGGAATCATTAACAGGACATCAGATGACCTCCCCAAGGTTTCCTCCAATACCGCATGGAAGGCCATCACGTGACTTACTTCCAGAACCTCCGCAACAGGAAATTCAGTTCCTCACTCCTTCAGTTTCACCTTCAGAAAGCGTGGAGACGCCCTTCAAAACTCACTGGAAGAAGAGGAGCCGCCATTATTCTGAATCGTCGAGAGAATCTCAGCAACCTTTTCCTTTTCCCGTTGTTCCATTTCTAAACATCCCCTCCGAGAATGAGATTCTTGACCTTTCCAAATCTTCTAAGACCCATCCGCCTAAGACATCGTCATCATCGCCATCGTCGTCATCATCGCCATCCTCCGAGTCTTGTGGCAAAGTGCCTTCACTCGATGAAACTGTCAACTCATTCAACAACTGTTCCATCCGCAACAAACAGGATCCTCCGCGTAGCACCATGAGATTGACTCCGAAGAAGAAATATTCGAACTGGGACTTCAAAGTTCCCACTGACAGTTCTTCAACAATTTCAGACAGGCACAAGGACTCCTCCACCCAAACCTCCGGGCACGATTTCCTTTTCCAGGTGGACGATCCGTCTGGAAACATGTGCTCCTCATCGACGCCTGTCCAGGGAAGGACTCCAGGTGCTGTCGAAGTCATTAAAGAGGAAATGCTGGAAAATAAAAAGAACCATATCGATCGCAAGTGATCACTTTCATCGACCGACGAGGACAATTGAATCTATTTTTGTCTTATTTTTGTTTTAATTCTTCAAAATGTCGTTCAGTTTTGTGTCCTTTCTTATGGTGCTTCACTTTTTGTAAGCGTTAACAATCTCACGTGAGGCTTTTCTTGGCTTTCACTTTCGTAATCGTACTTCTACGGTTGACTGCCTGTGCAAACCTTTTGATGATAACATTAGAAATCATGTTGCTGAGCAATGATGTCACTCAAAACGACTTCCCGAGAAGTTCAAATGTTTTCAAAAGGTCTTTTTTAATTTATTTCAATTTTGCTTTTCAATCAACTTTACATGAGAAATAAGAAGCATTTGACTCATTTTATCTCATTTAAAAGAAAATGCACAATTTTTAATTTCGAAGTTGGATTTCATCTCAAAATGCTCTTCTTTCTGCCTGCTGTTTGGTTGAAATGATTCACTTGTTGCCATCTTGTTTGTGGAATTTCTTTTCTTTTCCAAGTTTTTGTCTTTATTTCAATTTGCAAATTCTCGATTCCTGCTCATGAAAAGTTAAATCTTGTTTAATTGAAAACAGAATAAGTCTGAGATTTGAAATAAAATGTTAAAAATTAATAATCAAAGAGTATTTGAAATATTGTTAAAACGTTACAACTTAGTAAAATCTAGGGAAGCTAACAGGTTTGTTACTTCGTGCGCCCGAAATGTGAGACGTGAATAAAAAATTAAATCGTGAATAAATCAACAAATAAAAAAAAACAAACCCACGTCCTCCCAGTTCTGAGTTGGTTTAAAACCAATCAGTTATCCTGCTATCGTTTAAGATTTATGGATTTGATCAATTTCAATAAATTATTGCAACGAATCCCATTAGCATTTTAATATAAATATCTATAAATTATGTTCATTAAAAAGCAATCTAATGAATGAATAATTTTTTAATATATTTTGTAATAAAGTAATCTAAGTAACAAATAATTTTGTGACATGTCACCAGTTCAAGAAGCTCCATGAGAAATCGAACAATCTATATTTTTTTAAAATTCAATCGTTTCAAGCAAAAGTTCGGCACGAACTAAATCTTAAATGTCACAAAAAGTGCAGATTAAAAATGAAATTAAGAAAAAATAACTTGAAAACTCAGAGAATCAAAGGTCGTGCACAGTTCCATATTCATGAGAGCTTCTAAGACGCCATGATGGAGACATTGACATTCGAATATCGGTTGAGAGATGGAACTATTTTCCATGCGGATTTACTTCCACAGGGAGAGGAAGCATTATCACCTGATGGATGCTGTGTCAGCTAAACATTCACTCTGGAAACACATTTGTCTCCGAAATAGAAAAAACGGTATTGTTACATTCGCTTGACCCTAAGCATCATCATCGTCATCGTCGTCATCATCATCATCATCATCATCATCGTCGTCGTCGTCGTCGTCATCATCATCGTCATCATCATCATCATCATCATCATCATCATCATCATCATCATCATCATCATCATCATCATCATCATCATCATCATCATCATCATCATCATCATCATCATNTACTACTACTACTACTACTACTACTACTACTACTACTACTACTACTACTACTACTACTACTACTACTACTACTACTACTACTACTACTACTACTACTACTACTACTACTACTACTACTACCACCACCGTCATCATCATCACCACCAACACCATCATCATCATCATCATCATCATCGTCATCATCATTGCCAGCTTGGCCAACAATACTTCATCCAGAACCAGTAATCCACCGCCATCGATCACCATGGTGACGTAATGCATACGTGGGAAAGTCATGAATATTTAATTAAGGCATCTTTCTAATCACTCGCCTGGGCATCCTCACTACGTCACAACTTATCCATCCGAGATCGTCACGCTTGTTTGCACTGTTGCCATGGTTTCATGGTTACCATGCGATTGATGGCATTCAATCGAAATTATTCAGTTAAAAGTTCAAAGGTCACATGGAAAACATCAAGAAGGAAGGTTCAGTAAAAACTGCGAATAGGGACATTTTAACCTTGCAGCAAAATTGACCCTGTAGGACAGTTTATAACATATATCCACGTTAAACCAAAGGAAATACGAAATTCATGGCATTCAAATATCAATAATTACAGATTGAACTTATTATAATATCAACTCATTATAATATTAACTCATTATAATATCAACTCATGATGTCATGCATTCATTATAATATGAACTCATGATGTCATGCACTCATTATAATATGAACTCATGATGTCATGCACTCATTATAATATTAACTCATTATAATATGAACTCATGATGTCATGCACTCATTATAATATTAACTCATTATAAACTCAATTATTCATCCATGAATAATTTGTTTCGTTTTGTCTTTTTTTCAATATTTTTATTTTTCCGCTTACTTGTTTTTTTTTATCTTGGCGAGGTTCATCGGTGCACGATGATGTGATGATGTGGAAGATGAATGGAAAACTATTTATAACTCGATGCGATTAGCTGATGCTTCTGCTGCTCAAGATGATGATGATGATGATGATGATAATGATATTGATGACGAAAGTAGTCATGATGATGATGATGATTATGATGTCAAAAAATTGCATGAGGTCTATGTTAATGCAGCTAATTATGTCTCTGATGTTGGTAATGATTGGCATTTATATTTACCTGCTTCTCCTCCCCCTCCTCCTCCTCCTCCTCCTCCTCATCATCATCATCATCACCACCATCACCGTCATCATCATCATCATCGTCGTCATTGTCGTCGTCATAATCCATCCTCAGTCCAGTGAAATGGACATCAGGCGGTCATCTGCAGTCTCTTACGTCTCAATCAACCGTTTGTCTCCTTGCATGAGTGAGGTCATCACCTAGGTCATTCCTTTTCATCTTTCACTGCATCATTTATCCAAGCACTCAATTAAATTAGGTCAATTAAATTTTTCAATCGTTCGTTTACCTAAATAATCCATCACGCTCCTCTTCTACTTTGTCGACAAACGGTGTCATTTTTAGCGCTTGACTTTGTTTCATGACATCGTGGTGAGGAGCATTGAAAACTCGCTTGACATCTCTAAAGTGGCAGATGCAAAAAAGATGGCAGAAGTGGAACTTGTTTATGTTCCGCTTCATTGGAGCATGGAAAAGTGCTGCAAATCATCCCCGTTTTTTCCTAATTGCCATTCGAAGCGGTAAACGATATGCCACGTGTCTCATTTCCGTACCCCAACCAGCACTGGATATTTAATATAAATTATGGATATTATAATATGGATATTTAATATAAATCATGGATATTATAATATGGATATTTAATGTGAATCATGGATGTTATAATATGGATATTTAATGTGAATATTTATTACGGATATTTAATAAGAATACAAATATTTATTCTGGATATATATAAGCCTTCACTGTTATTTTGCACAAGTATTTAAAAATAGAAAGATACAAATATCCCCTTATTTGGGCTGAAAATATAAAATCCCACCTAAACAATTTGATAATGATTGGCGTTTTATTTTGGAGATTAATGCCATAATTTCATATTTCGTTTTATGAAAATAAATAATTATTTGAGACCATTTTTTATGTTTAAATAATATTTTGTTAAAAATACTTTTTCTCAGATGATTTGAAATGTTATTTCTGCAAAATTAATTTTTTTTTTCAAGTTGAAACACAAATGTTTTAAAGTTTCTTGAGGTTCATATTTTCGTAATTAAGTCCGTAAATTATTTGAAGTCCACTTTCAATAATTCACCATTTTGAATTAAAAAGCATTAAACCTATTTGAATTAATTTCGAATTATTTTGATAAATCAAGATAAAATAAAAAAATATAAAATAAATGTCATTTATTTAAGATAAAAATGAAAGTAATTGAGTTTTTAAAAGAAAGTACTATCAAGACTCTATCAGTGGCGCACCCAAAGGGGGGTTTGGGGGTTCTAACGCCTAGAAATTTTTAAATAACAAAAATAATTTGATTATTTTATTAAGTGGTTCAAATTATAGATATGACATTATTAGCTCAAATATAATAAGTGGACATCAAAATCTCAAACAAAATATTGAACAAATAATTCATTTTTTAAATATTGTTAGGTTCTCATCATGCAGATGTTAAAAATGAATATTTTAATGAACATTCACATGAGTCATCACCAACATCATCATCATCATCACCTCCATCATCGTAATCATGACCTTGGCAATCATCATCATCATCATCATCGTCGTCGTCGTCGTCGTCGTCATCATCATCATCATCATCATCATCTTCGTTACTATTACCATCCCCACTACCGTAGTTATCACAATCTTCATCATCGACGTCATCTTCACCTCCTTCCTGTTTCTTCCTTATTTCCACCTGGATATTCCAGGCTGCGGAGGTTTAATTAGCGTTCAAAACAGTAAAGGTTTTCACCTGTTGCCGGCCTCCATTCCACATTTGTCCGTCCAATTGTCACGTGGTCTGTAGAAGAGTGGAATTTCTTTGGAAAAGTTTTCTTCCAGGGTGTCCTCTTATTTTACGGACGGTGGAGAGCTTTTATGAGATGTGCTATGTTGAAGTCTTGTTTATTTTCAGTTTTATTACAAATAAATGTGAAATAAATTGGCTCATGTTGCTGCTACAATTTCTTCATTTTTGAGGAAGCAGAAAATGTCTCTTCCGAGAAAAGTTTTGAAAAATTCCAATGATTTGGAATTATTTTCTTGAAAAATAATTAATTCTTAAATTAATTCAATAATTTCGTACAATATCACAATTACATACAATATCACAATTACACACAATATCACAATTACACACAATATCACAATTACACACAATATCACAATTACACACAATATCACAATTACACACAACATCTTACAAAGTTTTATATGAATTTTTATTTCTTCCGAGAAATAATTAACATTAATTTAATTACGAATATTAAATATTTTTGAAATTGCTTATTTGGAAATAGGGATAGAAATTGCAGGAAACCGAGCACTTATTACGTAATGGTGTTTGATGAAAGATGAAACGATGCGAGATCTTTGGTTTTGGGGACTCACCACAGGCGATAACCATTTGAGACGATTTAAACGTCTTTATCGCAAATAATGTTTAATTTAATGTGCATTTCGAAGTTAATCTATTTAAATATCACTGATCCCTCTAATAATATTATTATGTTATTATTACGTCAATTCGCCAAATTTTAGAATAATATTTGTTATTTGATTTCATTTGCCTTCTTCAATATTTCGATTACTTCCACGAAAGAGTTTTCATCGGATTAGGACGAACTTATTTGAGAACATTTTTGATCATTTATTATTTATATAAAAATATTTATTACTTATTATATTATTATTTACTTATTATTTATGTATATTATTATTATTATTATTATTATTATTATATTTTTACATGCAAAATGTATTTGTTATTTATACAAACAAAATATTGACGTCAACATTGCAGATTTTTATTTAAGTCAAGCAGTTTTAATTTAAATTCAGATTCAACATTCAAATGAGAATATCCAGCGCTAGGGAAACAAAACTCGCCAGAAAATCAACACCGAGTTTCCACGACGAAACAAGAGCAATCCAAATGAAAGTAACCTCCACAAAAATGAAGGATTTTCAACAACTAAATCAAAGGGCGAAGTGTTGCTGGCAGTTTGAGCGAGTTTTAAAACAACAACAAAAAGAAAGAATGAATTGTGTATGATTATGAATTATATTTTTATTTTTGTGATGAATTATTTACTTATTTTTGTAATTTCAAATAAAAAATCAAAGATACATGCTAAGGAGGTATCTTCAAAGTGGCAGATCTCGTCGAGTTAATATCACTTTTATAATAATAATTACTACTAATAATAATAATAAAATAATAAATATATTATAATCAAGTAATATTATTAAGTAATATACAAATATTAATACATTTATTATCTGTTTTTATTGCAAATCGGTTTCACTCGTGTTGATATGTAGATCCAAGTCTCCACTCTTCAATGAAGTGGAACAGTTTATCCTCAAAACGAAGCTCAATTGTTCCGATTATTTGAAGTAATAACAAAAAAGAATTATTGAAAATAACGATCGCTTATTCGTCAATAATGAACATTTAATTAATAATTATTATTATTTCACCAATAAGAAACAAAACATTATCCTAAAAATTATTCTTGCACGAATCGATAAAAATGTACAACTCCCTAGTGGGACGTCGTGACTCGGACAAAAGACGAATGAGAGTCAGATGACGAAGCTGTGCTCCTTGCTCATCTCGTTGAAGCTGGTCGTGAAGACCTTGAGGATGCCATTGTTCCTCTCTGACGAGAGGTCGCTCTCTTGTCGCCCGAAGAAGTCCTCGTGGTTCGAGCAGTTGGAAGCGAAGTCAGTGCTGGAATTGTCCAGCATCGGAAACCTCGGCTCCAGTGTTGATTTTCCGCTCATATTCAAGTTCTTTCCGCCATCATAGTTGTCGTCGTCGTCATCGTCGTCGTCTTCCTCAGCGACTACCCTCAAGGAATTCTTATCGTCGTCGTCGTCCTCCTCCTCCTCCTCATCATCATCATCATAATCATTGTCGTCGATGACCATACTCATATTGATCAGAGGAGCTTTCGGGATGAACGGTTGGTAGCAGTCATCCCGACTTAACGGTGGTCTTGACTTCGGCGGAGATGATTTGTTGTTGCTGCAGTTGTTGAGTTGTTGTTGCTGCTGTCGTTGTTTGTTGATGTTGTCTGCGGGGGCAACAAATAGTAATAATTGTCGTTGTTTGTGCACCATGGTCTCGTCTGTCGACATGCTGCATCGATCATTCTCCAAAGTAGTCAGGCGTGTCGTGGCCTCTAGAGATGATAGACCTACATTCTCCTCCCTGGGACTGACGTCATAAGAAATAGGAGAGTTGTTCCTTTTGTTTTGGGGGTTGTACCTCTTAAAGACCAAATTTTGGGAGGGCTGAGGTCGCTTGACCTTGTCCACCTTCAGACCACGAGTTCGATTCACGACTCCGGAGTATTGATCAGTCAGCGTGTTTCGGGATTCGCTGGAATTTTTCCAGGTGCTCTGCAGGAAATGCTGTTCCTCAGGACTGGTCAAACTCGAACGATTGTTGACGGAGGCCCTGGTCGACCGACTCGTTCTGATGTTGGAAAGTCGGTGACGATGTTGAGAATTCTGGACTCCACTCGATGGATCGCGACCAGAAATATTAGGGTTGAAGCTCGATTCGCTCCTTCCGAACTGCTCGGCAAATTCGGATACTCGCATTCGGTTGTTGATGGAGCTGCATCTGCACTGGATGATGTAGCGGAAGGGCACCCGGAAGTCCCTGTTGAAACGAGCGTAGATGATAGGGTTCAAGAGGCTATTAGCGTACCCCAGCCAAAGGAACACGGTGTCCAGCCAACGAGGTATTCTGCCTGCCAATTCGCCCAAGAAGGGCTTGACCAGAGCAAGGATGAAAAATGGCAGCCAACAGGCAATGAAACAGCCCATGATGACGCCAAGAGTTCTCGTGGCTTTGCGTTCTGAGTTGGTTTTGTGGGGTTTGATTGATGACAGTTTCAAACGACTGTTTAACTTGCCCAACATCTGAGACACTGATCTGTCCGATTATTTACGTTGATGAAAACAATTTGTCAATGATCAATGATGACATTAAAAATATTTTAACTTAAAACAAATTATAACTTAGTATAACCAATAGAATTTGTAATTGCAAAAGAAAGTTTAACAAGATAAAACAAAAAATTAAAAATCAATATTCGGAATGAATTCTAATGAAAACCTGCTTCTTGTCTTCTTGGTGGCAGAACTGAGGCTCATTGCGGAGTAATCGAGTGCTGAGTGGTTGGCTAGGGTGGGATTTGAGGCTGGGGAGTTCGTGAAACAAATTTGCAGTTCATTACTAATGAGATGGGGAGTTAATTAAGAGTAGGGGTTCGTTAATGAGGAGTTAGTTAGTTGCACAGATTATTATTAAAATAAACAAATGAACGAATGAATGGAATGAAAATGAATGGAAGAGTTATTAAATTGCAGTTGACTTAAAAATACTGAATCTCTATTTTATATTTGTTCGCGGTCACACATGTCTCTTTCATTTTTACATCGAAAACAACAATCGCTTTTTTAATGCTTTGACAAAATTGTGTCTGAGTTTCATCAGATTGACATTCTGTTCTCACCTTATGTTATGTTCATTTTTAGTTTTTTACTAATAATATTAATATCATTATTGTTGTTGTCATTGCTATTATTATGATTATTATGATTATTATGATTATTATGATTATTATTACGAATAATTCAGCACGTTTATAAATAAATGTGCAATTATGAAGGTGTCGACAGCACAGGAAATGAAACGTATTTGTTCTAAAATCAATGCAACTTTCGCCGACCAGAAATAATTTTGATTGAAATCGACGACGCAAACAAAAGCAGGTTAAAGGGCTTTGTCCTGTGATCGAAGGTTGGCGACAATATTTTACGGGAAGCATTTTATGGAAATATTCCATAAAAATATTCCTGACACGAACAACTTCTGCACGCTCGAATCGAGGCATCGGCAGTGTTGTCTTTCAAAGAATTTATCCGGGTCTCCTTAAAAATTTGTGGTTATTTCTTCAGACAAAGTCCGGAGCTATTGCTGAGATGTTTTAAAACATCATTTTGCTCTCAAGCAGTCGTGCAGATCCAATTTCCTGACCGGATTTGATGTCTACATGATTCCATTGGTCACTCACTCACTCACTCACTCACTCACTCACTCACTCACTCACTCACTCACTCACTCACTCACTCACTCACTCACTCACTCACTCACTCACTCACTCACTCACTCACTCA
>MPNW01000260.1:120581-144126 GCA_011800805.1 Hirudo medicinalis | reverse complement strand
GTTATTGTTATTGTTATTTTTATTGTTATTGTTATTTTTATTGTTATTGTTATTGTTATTGTTATTGTTATTGTTATTGTTATATTGTGAATAGCGCAGGTACGTATGAAGTCAATGCACAAATAGGGCTGCAGGTCGATTAATTTTTTAATCCTAGATTAATGCGTAATTAATCGCACCATCTTACTTTTCAAATAATTTCCCAATATATTTCATTTTTATCCAAAAATCAATTTTATTCGTAAAACAATGTACACAATAGTAGTTTAGAATTGGGTTTTAGTGGTTTATTAATGCATATTTAGTTTGTGACAGAAGCATGTTTCTTATTCACAAAATGTCCAGAAAGGGAAAATAATCGTTCACATGACACAGCTGTAGATGGAGAACCTAAGTATTTGAGGGCTTGCTTGGCAACAAGGCCATGATCATATCATAAATTTATTTTAAAAATATAAAATATTTAACGAGTTAATCGTCGCGTTAATTATTTTAACGACACAAAGAATATTAACACGTTAACGTAGATTAATCTACAGCCCGAATAAATAACGTTTCCAAAGAAAGCATAAAATGCCAGAAAAGAGACACGGGAAAGTAATATGCCTAAATGTAAATTGTAAAACTAAATGTTAAGCTGCTTGAAGGTAGTAATTGCTGCTTCATTTCTTGATGTGATCACACAAACTATTCCTTTAAATAGGATTAAATCTGAGTTTATTTATTTAAATAATTAAATAATTAATATGGAGAAATATGAATCTATTTATTTAAATAATTAAATAATAAATATGGAGAAACATGAGTCTATGAATTTAAGCTAGTTAATAGCTATTATCTCAAAAACACTCGAGAGTTGAATGAAAAAAATGAACAGTTCCTACCAAAACGTTTCTGGGTTCCATTTAAAATTACTTAACTACGCAATGATCAAATTTTCGCTCAAAAATTTCGATGTCATGACTTAAATGAAAGGTCGTAATGCGACGTATTCGCAGCATTAAATTACATCACGTAACCGAAAAAACTTTAAAATAAATTCATTACGAATTAATGTGCAATTACAAAACCAAAAATGTGTTTATTGTATGGCTACAAAATGCAAGTCTGTCGTTAAATGCAATTATTGAAAAATTATAAAAATATAAAAAATAGATAAAAATGCACTTAATTCGTTTGAAAAAAAGAAAGATATATGTAAAGGATATTTAAATTTGTTAATGTCATAATCAAGTTTTATCGCACTTTATAACGTAAAAATGGAAATTTGAAAATCATCCAAACAGTTTGGCAAACTAATAATTTCATATTTGGAGTCTTCAGAACATTACATTTTAAAATATGTTTAAATGAAAGAGTTACTTTATAGGGCGTCTAAAAGCAATTTCGATTATTTAGGTGAAAAATTGCAAAAATTGCAGTTCGGCTAGTCAAAAATCGTTCATAAATCACCAATAAAGATAAATTTATTATTATTATTTTTACTATTATTATTTTATTTAATTACAATGCATAGAATATTAGTTTTGACATAGGATATTATTTCAAATTATATTATTTCATTATTTTTCCTATAATAAAAACCAAAATTTCTGTGAGCAAGACTTTCGTAAAATGATGGATTAAATATCTGGCATCTCCTAAAAATACTTATTAGAATAATTACTAATTACAGCATTAATACATGTATGTTTGAACCCAACGAAAACGAGATTTGAATATTTAAGTGAAAAACGATTTTATAGTTTTAATCAAATATCTACTAAAATTCAGCCAATAAAGACATAACCACGAGTATTATTACGCACCTTGGTCAATATTACGCAGTAGCAAACTTGTTTACAACGTGGTTATAACATTGTCGCGAGAGCACTCAACTGGTTATTAAACATTTGATTACTTTGGCAATTTTTAAGAGAAGAAATTTTAATTTTAGAAATACTTCCTATTTCCTCGGTTAATCCCTCGTGTCGAGAAGAAATTTCTTCATAAAAATAACCTCAGAAATAGAGCACTTTTTGTATTGGTTTTCATTCCATTATTTTGAATTTATTGATTTCAAATTTTATTCGCACCAAACAGTTGTCTTGCGATGAACTTTTACATGACAAAAAATAAATGGCTGGCTTCACTGTTTGCTGTTTTCATTGTTCAACCTTGTAATATTACAAAATAAATCCTAGGATTTCCTTTGCTCTTATTTTACATATTGTTTGTATTTGTTGTTATCATTTATTTCCATTAGGAGATCCTTTAATAAGGCGAAAACGTCATCATTAATTCAATAGGAGTTTTTATTGAATAATATCAATAATATGTGAGATGTGATTGACATTTTATTGTGATTCTACTATTCAAACTATTGTTGGCATTAAAATTGTATGTCTGCGCAATTATCCATAAAACTTGCAATGATATTTGTTCATTATTATTATTATTACTATTATTATTATTATTATTATTATTATTATTATTATTATTATTATTATTATTATTATTATTACTATGGACATGTCTTGTGGTTCTTTATAGGTTGCGAATGCAATTAAAGGCCCAATGAGTATTTTAAGACTTTCTTAATGAAATAATTCTGCACCAAAAAGATCTTCTATGAAATTGGCTAGTTCACTCTTTTGTTTCTCCGTTTCGACTTTCTTGGCAAGTTCAACATTTGTTTAAGCCTCTTGTAAAGATATGTCGATGTGGAGTCTCCAGAGACTCCATGATTTTACACTCGTAAAATTATGGAGTTTCACCTTATTTCTGTAGCGCTTAATTTAACCACAAATACCGTGAAGTTCTTTTCAACAGTACTAACCGCTTGAATAGCTATGAAATTTTAAATTATGAACAACTTGACATGGAAGCTGTAAATAACATGTCATCAATCATTTGTCGTCATTCAATGCCTCTTTCTTAGAAATCGATGACACAATCAAAAATAGCAATACAATACCGATGGTATTACAATAATTAACGTAATAATTAGCATAATTAACGTTTAATTTAAGAGTAGTAAGTTTTATAAACCTGTAGTTTAATTGAAAACATAATATTACCTTAAATTAGAACATATTGTTGCCTAAATTACAAAATTATTACCTAACTTATGTAATACCTTACTTAAATTATAATATTATTACCTAACTTATATCATACCTTATTACAATCAATCATTGAGTTTACCTCCATTGGGCACGAAATATTAATTACTGGTTAGAGATCGAACGGGAGGATGATTTTTTTATCAGAAGTAAGAACTACGTCTCTGGAGATGTCTTTTGCCTAATTTGATATTATAATAATTAATTTGCTTTTAATCAATTCCGCGAACCTATTTAAGTTTAAGTTCTGAAAATTCAATGATGAATGATGTTCGGCTAAAATTCAATCCCTTGAAATTCCATTTTAAGTCTGTAGAATGGGATTTCATTGGTCCCCTCCTGGAGTTTGGACGTATTCTAGCCTGATATTTTTAGGAACACCTGCTTAAATGTCGTTCATAACCATAGGTAATGGATCCTCCTCGTTTTGGAAAGTCAATCCATATTCTACGTTTTAGATTCTACAATCTATAATCTGTGCAAATGCACTTGGTTTGATCTCCAGTCGTGACTCTCAATATAAAATTTTATTGCAGCGTTTTTTAAACCAGCAGACGTTTTAATGACTTAGCAATTCATGAGTTTTTACAGGGGAATTTCCATACGTCTGCACTTATTTTTTATCATCTCTAATTAATAATTAACTAATCCACAATAACATTAAATTTAATTTTGTTGTTTGAAAACATTTTTTCATATTTTAAGATATAAATTTAAAACTAATGCTTCCTATCAAAGTAATGTGTTTATTATATTACCTCATTAAATATTCTTGAATTGTGTATTAACTAAACTTAACTAAAGGGATAAGATTGAAATTGAAAAATAATGTTCGTTCACTCCTTGGTCGCACCACATATGACCACCAGGAGACATGTTTGTTTAAATTATAAATGGTTTTTTAATCTCCGTAGTCACGTATCAAGGGCAGCAAATTGAAACCCCCATGCTGTTCGAATTCAACGCAATATGAATTACGCCCACAGCTAAAAATAACGAAAAATTTTTAAAGTTATTTCAATCTATCATGTTATAACAATCGAGACGTCAATCTTCAAAAGCAAGTTTTATTTATGCTTTCAATCTCCGACATGTAGACCTTCCCTCCAGAAATGTATATAAGGAGTATCACAGAACCACATACCTATCAGGAGTGAGAAGTAACTAGGTGAGCATATTTGAACATATTTAATAGAAAATTACTTATTTAAAATTGCTTCATGTTGTGAAAACGTCTTTGAGTATATCAAAGTTTAAAATAAGTTTAGAATTTTAGAACCAAATGAACTAATAATACTCATAATTCTGATTCATGATTTTTCTACTTTGCAGATCCGAAGTAGTTCTTGCTCAAGATGAAGTTTTTGATCGCCTGCCTCGTTTTTCTGACTGCTGCCTCCTTTACTTCAGGTACCCGAAATGAGTTTAAATTTTCACTTAAACGTCGGTGTCATTATTTGTATATTTTTAATTTTTATTTTGTTTATCACAGCTCAATGGGGTGTTTCTTGGTTCAACTGCGGGTTTTACAATCCGTGCGGAAAATCAAGTACTCTGTTCTACTACCCTTATTATTACTCTCAGTACTTCATCCAGTGTGGCCTGACAGCTGGCCAATGTTACTACGTGCTCTGTAGACCTGGAACCTTATGGGATCAAGTTAAACGTACTTGTGATTACGATACAAGTGTGCCGCCTCCCGCTCCTGTTCTTCCTGTTTGGCCTCAAACTCCATACATCCCAGGCACTTTCAACTGTGGAAATAAGAATCCATGCACCACACAAAATGCAGCAGCAAACAGATTTTACTTCTCACATGACGTTCTTGGAAAATATGTCCAATGCGACAACTTCCAAAAGTGTTTCACCAGAGACTGCCCTGTGGGACAAGTTTGGGACGCATGGGGTTACACGTGTCTCAAGCCAGTCAGCAAATAAATTTCTGGAAATGTTGAACGCCTTGATGAAATTGAACCATCTGTTTAACAAGAATTTATTAAATTAATATGTAACAGTTTAACCTGAAATGTTCTAAATCCAGACTATTTGAGAATTATGAGTTTTTTAAATAAATATTCAAAATTTAACTTTTGATGTGTTATTTTTTTTTGTCGAGTTCGTTTTATACCTTACGTCTCAAATTCTTTTGCTTCCAATTCTACCGCTTCCAAACCTCTTCTGATTCTCCTACGAGCAGTTCCCATAAACCGTATTTTCCTGGTCCTCTTCACGTCAATTATCCAAAAACAAAGCAGCTTCTGCTTTTCACTGCATTTTTCCTAAATTTGTCTGGTTTTTTTTTACACATCTGTTGATAATTGTTCAATAACTCCTCGTGATTATTGACAACTTCCAAATCCAATGTGAACATGCAATAAAATCATGAAAATTAGAAAGCCTAAAAAAAAAGATAATAACTAATAAATCATGGAAATTGCTAATAGTTAATTAAAACTGCGAATCGAATATATATATATATATGACTAGTTTTAAAAACTTTCAGAAAATTGAATTTGCATTGAATTGAAAAATGAGTTTGGTTTGACCTGTGGATGTAAATGAAAATAATTTGGATATTAAAGTATAAAGATGCTTTGATATAACTGGACCTATTCATATTGTTTAAAGGTTTTTTGTTGCTTCGCTTTTTCACCTGGTCTTAATCCAAGAAGTTATGATTAAAATCAACTTACAAAACTAAAAATAATTGTTAAATTTAATTAATCCTAAACAGAGTCATTATTTGTTGATTTTAATTTCTGAAAATGAATTACAGAATTAGTGATCTTTTTAAAAAATGTTGTTTGCACGGTTGTTTATTTTGAGTCACGACCTCTCTGAAATGGGTTTAAATAAGTTCAGTGCTTTAGAAGCTAGATTATTTAGCGTGACATCTTTTCAAATTAATGTTTTTGTAAATGACTTCGTTTGAGCACTTATATTTGCTGTAAATTCGGATAACATCGAGTTTTTTGTTGTTTTAATTCAGTTCCTGTTGCTTCATCGTATGGTTGCAATCTGCTTACGTCTTTTACATTATCGGCATTGTTCATGTACTAATTCATAAGGTTAATTATTGAATTAATACTTGATGAGATTCTGGGTAATATATCTTTTTATATTTATCTTTTATATGTGACAGATCAAATACCTATCAATGCATTTCATTCTTCAGGATGGCATCAACTGAACTAATGCTGAAGGGCGTTCCCAATCTTTCTTTGGCAAATATGAAATCTGATTTTGCCTCTAGTTATCAGAGTTCTTATGCAGACTGCAAACCAAAGGCAAAGGCTAAGCTTTCTGACTTCAGAAGTCCTCCAAAATCCAAATTGCCTGCACTTGGAAGTCGTTCCAATGTTAGTTTTGTTTCAACAAATGTTGGCCAACAAAGTGACATTTCCAACCCCTGCGTTCAGGAAAGCAAAATAAGTCCGATACCATCAAACAAATCTGATAGCAAATGCATCCTCAAAGCCTGTACTCAAAAATTCAAACCTTCTAGCAGTTATGGATTCTTCAGTGAATGTGAGAAGTTGGAGAAGCAGAAATATTCTGGTAGTGATCCTGCAAGAACCATCAAAACCAAAATTCAGAATGGTTGGCCTTGGGATGTTTCAGATAATCAATTGTGCAAGAAATTTGTTGGAGAAAGACAGCCATATTGGAAGAGGAAGAATTTTGTGGAAAAAAGTCATGAAAGTCTTGATTTGACAAAAGATTTTGATCTTTCAGGCCTGTCTCTCAATGACTAGACATCTGAAAAAATTGAAATTTGATTAACACCCCACCTTATTTTGGCAGCTAATTTATATTTTTTGTATTATTTTCCTGTGCTGCCATGTTACATATCTTCTAAAACTGTTGCTTGACCCTTTAACACAACATTGGATCTAATTTGGTCCAATTTATTTTTATTTTCTGAAGAAACAATTTGGAGATTTTCTCAGGCAAACTTCAGATTCAAGATCTGCCTCAGGCAACCAAGGTTTCATGAACAAGATGGTAAATTTTGGATAATGAAGTTTAAGACAATTTCAATACTACTGTTGTAGTTAATGACAGCTTCTCTAAGCTCGTGCTTGAGATATGACTAACAATGTCTAAATAAAGCTTGGAGCTTGTTGGGAAGTTTAAATTCCTAAAATCTTGATCTCTGTTTTATATGATGCTTTTTCAAAATTGACAAGCACTCTCTCTCTCTTGAGAAAAAATTTCAATTTGGATAAAGCTTTTGATAAAGACGGCCTGTAAACAAATTTTATTATAATTATTGAACTTTTAGTAAATCAAATTTTTAAAAATATCTGAGGTTTTGCTAAAGTCATTTAATTACATGAACATCTTGGAATTCCTAAATTTTCAGTGGAATGAATTAAAAACTATGGTACTCTTGCGGTATGATCACGGTGACATTGCTCGCAACTTGGTCTGAGTGTTTCAAGGTCACATTTGGGTGGTGTGTTTACACAAAATGCATTTTCATTTGCTTATGATTTTGCTACTAGAATTTTAAATATTCTGTAAACTGCCTCAGTAAGTTAAATTTCATGCTTCATCAAATCTTTGAATATGTGCTAAACATTAGCTATATCACTCTTTTTTACCTCAATTGATCTTAAACCTTTGTTTTCAACTTTAGTCATCTTATATGGCCTTACATTGTTAGGATACCAGCCGTGGACATTGATTGCATCCATCGTTATATTAACTAATATTCCAGTGCTGTTGATTTACTGTAATTAATATAATAACCTTTTATTATTTGTTGTTTGATTTACATAGCTAGAGGATACTTGCACTCATATGTGAGCCTACGACACTTATATTTGAAACACAATTACTTAACCCTTGAAGTCAGTACATTTGCAATTAGTTTAAAACTAATATAGAAAAATTAAAATTTTAATGAATTGTCTTCTGCGGCCCATTTACAAATTGTCTTGGCGAGATGAGCTGTACACGGATTGTGTGCTCTTGCCAACGCTCAGCTTCATTATTTGGTCCCAATATGACTTTATCATGAGCAGGATGTTTTGTATCCGAATAGAGAAAAAATGGCGCGTGTCAATGGGTCGCGGTTTTGGTTCGTTTGCAATTTTTCTTTATTCTCAAGTATTTCAAAGTTAATTCATTTATAAATCATGTAATAACTAAGTATTTGTATTGATTTATAACGATTATTTTCCCGATAGTATGCGCATGTAATTGTGTCAATAGGTAACTAATAATTAAATAATTGCGATATTGTCTTGGGATTATATAAAAAGTAATTAATACAATTTATTAATATTTAGAATCTTTTATGTCTTACTCGTCGTAGAAACAAAAATGTGTTCGCTTAATATTTATTGACACTAACTAGAACTTCTTAAGTTTATAAACTCTTCATATCGCCATGATCGATTTGACAAATTTAAAGTCCGCGTTCCATTCCGATTACCAGAGTCCATATGTAGAGCGCAAACCAAAGACAAAAGTTAAACTTTCGCATTTAAAAACAGCGCAATCAAAACTGCCTGAAAAAGTTGGCTGCTCAATCTTGGGACTTGCGTCACTGGGTGCACATCTAAAAAGTAACATTCCTTCCACTTGTCAGAAGGAAAAAGAATTAACTCCTCCAAGCGGACCAAGTAGGCAACATGACCTCAAAAGTCGCTTAAGAAAGTCAAGGGTTTCAAGCACTTACACATTTTTTAGTGAATGCCAACATTTGGAAAAATGTAAATATTCTGGGGCAAGACAATCAGACCACATCAAAGAGAAGCTCGAGAATCAGTTTCTCAAGGGTGTCTTCGAAGATCAAGCCATTGGCGATGCTGAGGAACGCAGTGGAAAAATGGAGTGGAAACTCTCGAATAGCAACCATCCGGAAAAGTTGACTGGGGTTAAGAGTAAACGCGGAAAGGCGACTGGCGCCGAATGCATCTTAGGGGAATTTATTGAAGAAAAGCGTCCAAAATCCCTCGCGAAGAAATCCTGCAAATATCAACGTCTGAAAATCGATCTTACTTGCGATTACGAGCTCAATGGTCTGCGAATTGAAGATTATCAATAAAAACTTTCAAAATTTTAAAAAATTCTCGTAATCTTATTTGGCTCCAATGGTGAGATTGTGGCCCGAATTTAAACCGAGCTTAAATTTCAGCTTATAAAATAAATTATTAAAGTGAATAAAACTTGTCATTCCTTAATGATGTTCAGCCCATCCAAATATCAGAATCTTCAAATTGACTTAAAATGAGTTTTGATTGATAGAAATTTCCTTTGACAACCGAGAGTTTCTCGTCCACAAGATAGTTACACTTATTGTGACAAGTTGTAACAAGACAACAAACAGTTATTAAAAAACTGGACCCAATTATCCTGAACCAAAAATCATGGAAGATATTGAGACGTTTTATATAACATTGGAAGGGTGAAAATTTCAAAAAAAATTTTGATGTCAACGATGAGTAAACATTTTAGCAGTTTTTAAGCTGATACGCAAGTCGAAAGTAAGCATGATTTATATAAATTAACGTTAACGTAGAAGACAAATTAAAGGCAGACAGGAGCAATTGGGGAATGAAGTTGAGGAGAAGGGTGTGGAAATATTCCAAAAAGAATATTTATGCAAATGCAGTTCAAATTTAACAAAGACGGCTTAAACTTGCCTAGAGATCAACAACAAGCAAATACCTGAAATTTGTTGCTACATCAACTTCACACACACGAGACGATATCAAAAACCAGGACACGACGAGTCGGTCGACGTCCGACGATCGTGAACCGAGCAAAAGAACTCCGCGAGAGGTTTGGACGGCAGGATTTGTCCAGTTCAGGTTCGACCCAACTGAGAACTTTTAATTAGTTCAAAAACCTACAAGAAAGAATGTTTTTTTAGAATGTCATTTGTGAGTGATCGAGATGGTGACCATATAGATGGATTTTCTTGCCTAACTAGTGGTAGTCATGGAAATTAGAGAAAATTCCCATTACGTGATTATGCAGGGGCCATTGCCATGGTGATGTAAATGCAATCAAGAGTCATGAAAAATGCACGTGATTAAGGTAAGACAACATGAAAAGAGTACTTCGAGCCAACAAAGTATCACAGAGAACACATAGATTGTACGATCTGCAAAGAAAAGGAGCAAATGAATCAGTGCTTCGATCAAAACAAAATGGAATGCAAGACCATCGTGGAGACGTTCGGAACGTTATGCATAATGCTGAGGTGTAGGCCACGTAACAGAGAGTGTAACGCACGACAAAAAACTGACGAGTCAGAAAATAAAATTATTATTGTCATTATTATTTTTATAAACAACAACCACTTATTAAATTAATTTTAATTCGAATAAATAATTAATAATATTTAATTGAGTCATTACCACAGAGGCATTGCACAACGCACCTCTATTGGTACCATGGTCATGATAGCAACCAATTACCCACTTTAGTGATGATGATGATAAAATCTGGTG
The DNA here is from genome assembly GCA_011800805.1 of Hirudo medicinalis. NCBI lineage: Eukaryota > Metazoa > Annelida > Clitellata > Hirudinida > Hirudinidae > Hirudo > Hirudo medicinalis. The sequence continues at coordinate 133,553 of MPNW01000260.1, read as the reverse complement.
ATGTTTCTTCATAGCTAAACAAACTTTTGACTGATCATTGTCACATGATTAGAATCAATTTGAAGGACCAAATGCTACAAAATTGAAAAACAAAACAAAAGTTATTTTTATCCACAACAACTTCACAGATGCACAAACGACGACCGAAACGTTTTCGAGTCGTTCCGACTAGAAAAGAAGTGATCGGACAACGAGCAGAGATGCAATGCAAATGAAAAAGCATTACAAAGAACTGACGCACACAAAACACAATTTTAAAAAGCATAAAAACTTATAATAGAACACCAGTTCAATGAATAAATCTTAAATAATTAACAACTCATATCTTTGAGGATCCAATCGCACGTCTTACTTCATCATGCTTCGTCATCTCAAAAAGGCAACAATGCCAGTCAGAATTTGATTGAATGATTGCAGGTGAAACTCCTAGCCTCGATAAAATCGGCGATCTTCCGGTCTCGGGATCTTGCACGTTCTCTCCGGCGATCACTTGAGCCTCTGAGTGACGTTGGCCAGAGCAACAGCAAATGCCTGGGTGGCACTATAAGGATATTGGAAGTCCAAGGTGTAAGCGTTGTTGTCGATCCTTCCAAACTGCATCACCTGCAATAAGGTCAACAAGGTGATAAATTGTTTTTTATATATTTATTTTACATATTAGAGAGGTTGAACTCTGAAAGTAACTGTCAAAATGAATTTATTAGCCTAGGTTCAAACTGCATCGGAGATATTCTTAAAAAACAAAAAAAAGTCTCAAAAAATCATCACAAGTATTCCAAACCTGCTTCCCTCCAAACTCAATCTGAAAGTTCTTGGCTGACTCCTGAGTAACTCTCCCTCCAAAGTCAAGTTGATACACCTGACTGGAGTCGTTCCACATGGGTGCCTTGTTGTGCATGACAAAATGCCTCAGGGGTTTCTGCTTCGGCTGAGCGTTCTTTGAGGTGCTAGAAGGGGCCGACCCATATTTGGGAGAGAATTTACGAGGCGAGGAAGTTTGTTGGTGCTGAGGACTTGCAGAGGGACTGTCCGCACGACTCGCATTCTCCAAATTCTCGTTCTCTCCGTTCCTGCTTCTGACTTTCTTCAGCTGTTGCAAACAATTAACATGAGGTAATAACCAAGAACATAAATTTTGGATATCCAAAATATTTCATCATAATAAATCACAATTTCTTTTAAATTAAATTAAAGCAATTAAATGACATGTTAGTAAAAAATGATATTCTGTCAGACCTTCTTGTGGAGTCTTGCTTTCTGGAAAGTTTCAAGATTTTGATAGTTTTCACTCGTGGTGACGTCTTCTGAGCTCGGCACGTGTTCCTCGTCCGAACTCTCGACCGCCTGGTTGCATTTGTTCACTCGTCTCCTTGACAACAGAAGTGGAGATTGCAATTGTGACCTGCCTGCTAGTCTACAATTTAAATTTAAATGAACGTAAACACCAAGAATGAGGATTTATTTAATTGTCATCACAAGACATCGACATTCAAGGAAAGTAAATGCCTCTCATCTTGAAATTATTATTATTATATTATTATAATATTTATTAATACACAAGTATGAGACAAAATAATTAGCTGAAATGCCAACCGGGAGGCATTTTACATGGAAAATTAAAAACCTATTGCCGTGAGAGGTGCTGCTCGGAGCTGCAAGAAAGTGGCCTTGTTTTGGACAATTTGCAAGGGAGGACTGGCGAGATGTTAGCTGTTTGTGGATCGGAGAGGATGGCAAAGAGGCGCTGAGATGGTGGACGTTGGACGCCCGGGAGGTGCAAGGCATCGCGGTGAGGTTGGTCGAGTGGAACGAAGAGCTGAGGGAGGCAACCCCGGCCAGGGACTCACACGCCCGAACGTCCAGCGATCCGTGGCGGTGTCTATGGGCCTTTTGTTGGATCCTCACCGGAGATCCTGGACTAGAAGAATCGCTGGACCTCGGACCGTCTTCGACGGAGTGTCGGTTTCCGGATGAACCTCTGGGATCCGAAATTCCGCAGAGTCCGTTGAAGAAACGTCTCTTGGGTCGGCCGTTGTGGTGACCGCAAAAAGTGTTCCCAGTTCCACCGGCATTTCCACTGCCAACGCACGAGGCACCGGTGCTCGAGTTTCCTCTGCACAGAGCATTCCTGGCAATTTCTCTCAGACGGGATTTTGAAACAGACCCTATGGATAACCTCCCCAATTTTGAAGGCGTCTGCTCTGGAGTCAGAGAATTTATGCCTCCTCCGGCTGTGATCAACAATCTCGTCTTGCAGGGTTCGAAAGAGCACATGGACTGGATGGAATCAAAATCTGAACATTCAGAGGAGGAAACTGCTGCTTTTCCACACATGAGAGGCTTCATGATGATGTTTTTGGAAGGTGAGTAGGTCATGCTATCAACCGGGAGCCTCTCCTTTGCATCCCTGTTCTGGTTGGTGACCATTTTAATGGGACTTCCCACCACTTCAACTGATGATTGAATCATGACATCTCTTGCACTCAAGTTGTCAAACTCCGAGCTCACATCCCTCTTTACCTGGCACTGCTCATACAGGTCGACCAAAGGGTCGTTATCGTCATCGATGAATTGCAATGACACCCCAGGCATGGAAGTCTGCTTGAGTTCCGATCTTTGACTTTTTATGTCCGTCAAATCTTCAATGTCATCCTGCAATGCCATGTTAACCTCCGGAGTTATCGTTTCCGACGAGACCAGGGTGACGTCGGAAATTGAGGAGATGATTTTCCTCGAAGTCGTCTCATCTCTGATGCAACTTTGCTGAACACTTTCGAGCATGATTTGCTTGACTTCTTCCAGTTCCTGCCTAAGTCCCACGTTGTTCATGACATCCCTGACGTTGTTTATGAATACAAAACCGCTGGACTCGAGCTGGGCACCGAGTCCATGACACGATCTGTCCTTCATGAAAAATTCCAGGAAAGGATCTACCTCCGTAGGAGAAACTCGGGCAATTTTCTCGTTCAACTGACTTTGTAGGTTTGCAAGGTGCACATTTTGGGGGAAGCTAATGCCAAGTTGAGTGGGAGAAGCACTCTTTTGAAGACTGAGAGGCAAATCAAGGAGTGGCGAGGGACTTAGGTTGCTTTTTGAGCTGTTGCTGTCCTTTGGGTTCGAAGATTCTTCGAGGCTGCTGTTAGGTGAGAAACTACTTGATGAAGAGGCTGAAACAGAATTACGTTGAAATAAATTATTGCTAATCATTGTTAGTTGATGTTAATTGTTGACGATCACCCATCAAACTCCATTTTGAAAAATATGTTCACAAATTATGTAAAATAATGGAATGACATAAAATGGAATAAACCAAAACAAAATAAATAGACCTCCTTCCTAAATTGAAATCATTTCCAAAGGTTAATTACCCTCAACAAAATTAGAGGCAACAGTTGCAGCAAGGTTTTCAGAGCAGTTTTCTGTGCTGATGGCAACCATGCAGTTGCTGTTTTGGTCCAAGTTCTCGATGTCGTAAAAATAATCTGACAAATATAAATGGTTGCTAACCGGACGTGTTTGACATTTTAAAAATAATTACCAAGTGCAGTGTTTCATACGAGTTGCTAACGATTTATTCACAGAGTGTGCATTGTAATAATAATAATAATAATAATAGTAATAGTAATATTATCAATAATAAAAATGAAGTTGAATGAACTATTTGAAAAGAAAAGACCCTCTGACATTGCAGAAGTCATTTGGCATGCAGGTCGACTCGACGGGTTACGTACGCAGGGAAATGGCAACTGTCGTAGAGCGTCACATTCGCAAGCCAGCCTGCACCGCAGGGACGCCATATAAATGGTCGACCGTGGTGCGCCCGCATCAGATTCGGCCACACGAGGCACTCAAAATGTCGGCTAAATGGGAGCACGAATTCTACGCACTTGCATAGAGTTCGTCATCTGCATCCGGGTAGGAGTTGGAGTTGCAGTCCTCGTCGAGGCACTCGGACTCCAGGAGGTTGCCGTGGAAACTCTTGTCCCTCGGAAGCTCCACGATGCCGACAGTCATTTGACGAGGCTGCAGGTGGAGGAGGCTGGTCTTGTAGGTCACCGAACCGAGCTCTTCGGGCAGGTGGGGAGGAACCCCCAAGAATCGGAATTTCGTGCCCCAGATGTTGGAGGTGATCGAAACGAGGTGACGTGCCTGCGTTGATTTGTGATTGATGCGCTATGAAACCATCGAGGTAAATTGGCTAAGTGTGACTAAGTATCTATCCTCCTCAAGTGTTTCAAGATGATGATGATGATGATGTTTTTTATTATTATTATTATTAATACTATTATTATTATGTTTATGATGATGATGATGTTTGTCATTAGGATGATGATCTTTATGTTATGATGACGACGACGACGACGACGACTGTGAATGTAAATAATAATTAATTAGCAGGTGATGAGAACTGCGACGACCTCAGGCAAGATGTCCTCGAAGGTTGGCTCGCACGATGCCTCGTTGGTGTTTGGAGAACCCACAGATTCTCGACATTTCAAACTTTCCCTCAGCTTCAGAAACTTCCTTTTCTGAGTAATTTATTGGTGATATTGTTATTAATTATGCGACTTAAATGAAACCGTACAAATGCACTGATTTAATCTTTGTTGCAGTTTCTCAACAAATTCCTTCTGAGTCAAAACATAAATATGAATTGTTTAATAAGGCTTCTAAAGCATCAAATGATTGAATTTTCAAAAAAAAAAAAAACAACCTTGCGTATGCCCGGCGAGCCTTCTCTGGCATTGACGTCAGAATCGGAGTCCTCGACTGCCGAATCAACCGGGAGGTTGTTCGAGTGAAGACTCGATGACATCTCATCCTCTGCTCAAAACGTCGCATCATCATGACAAGCAATAATAAGTATCGTATATTCATCATAAATAATAACCAGCTGTTAAACTAAATCTTCTCTTTTTCAAAACCAAGTTTTAAATGAGCAGATTTCATTTTAAACTTTTGGCAGAAACCCAAAACTTTTGTTTTTAATTTGATTGGTTTTAGAAATCTTTCAAAAGGGAATAAATTGAAATTTAAATGACATCACATTGTCAGAGTAGTTTATTAAGTGCTACCATCGCACTATTACATTCCTCCCTCACAAGTTCATGAACCAACGAACCTCTTTTATTGGTGAGATCCACTTGCGGGTCGTAGATGACGAAATCGGGGTGCAACTTGCTGGCCCTCTTTCCCTTGAGCAGGGGTATGAGGCCCCCCAGGTGTTCTAAATAAAGGACATAGCAGCCCCCTGATGATTCATCACCATGCCTCATTATGGTACAGTGGAGTCTGTCCTTCCAAGGGGGAGACGTGCAAACGTATTCCCTCAGGTGTTTAGGGTGTGGAATGTAGCCCTGGTGGAAACAAAATGCCGAAAGTATTGTTAATTGATAATATTAAAACATAGCAACTATCACTAACAACAAGTTAACAATCATCATCATCATCACGGTTCAAACGACCTTGATGGTCGGAGAGAAGACCTCTGCCACTGCACTGAGGAGTTTGGCAGGAAGTGGAAGTTTGTGGAGGTGGATGTCGTCGATGAGGTAGCGATGGATGGATGTCTTGCAGAGGAGCTGGAGACTGGCCACGCTTTTGAACACCCAAACGGTGAACAGTTCGCAACCGACGGCCACGAACAACCTCTGATCCTTGTGTCCCCACGTCATGGCTGTGACCGGTTGTCTGGTCTGAAAACGATTCGTCGTGTGCATTGTTGTCGGCGTTGTTGCTGCTCAAGTTTATTATGTTTGAGTTCTCCTAACACATCAACAAAGCAATTAATCAAAGTTGGGTCGTTCAACCGAAGCACAACTTCTTCAACCACGAACAAAAGTTAAAGTCTCACTGCAAGTGAAATGAGGTGAGTACAGTCGTTGAGCATCATGTTGGAGTTACACCATCGTCATCATCATCATCATCATTATCATTATGAATATCATATCATTATCATTATGAATATCAAATTATTATCATTATGAATATCATATCATTATCATTATGAATATCACATTATTATCATTATGAATATCACATTATTATCATTATGAATATCACATTATTATCATTACGAATATCATATTATTATCATTATGAATATCACATTATTATCATTATGAATATCATATCATTATCATTACGAATATCAAATTATTATCATTACGAATATCATATCATTATCATTATGAATATCACATTATTATCATTATGAATATCATATCATTATCATTATGAATATCACATTATTATCATTATGAATATCATATCATTATCATTATGAATATCAAATTATTATCATTATGAATATCATATTATTATCATTATGAATATCACATTATTATCATTATGAACTCGATCAACGTCTCATAATATTTCACGTGTGACATACCTAGGAACTCAAAAGTGTACGAAACAAAAAACGTAACCGAGACACCTTAACGATGTCATCTTAATTACAGACACCATGCCACCATCAATTACCATAATTAATAATAAACATTAACAAAAATTAATGATTAGTCATTTGTTTGTATTGATTGACCTGATTGGCGGGTATCTTCAGGGATAGTTGGAGCTTGAAGAGTTTGTTGTAAAATCTCAACTCATTGTACAAAACATCTGGAAACTGAGGAGTGCTTTTGTGGCCGACGACTGCCAGGAAGTTTCCGTCGTTGGACCACTCCACCTTCACTCCTGTAGAATCCGAGTAAATAAATTTACCTCCTCATTACAAAGCATCACCGTCTTTAAGTGATCATCATTCTCATCTGAGGACGACAAAGCAACTGAAATGTGAAAGTGGAATCTTTGTGGCCCCAATTACGGAACCGGTCGTGATTTTTAAAGACGATCAACTTCAAAGTGAGCAAAGTCATCTTTCTGATTAACTTAAACAGAAAGCATTGGTTTTTTTTTGCGGTTCTAACACAAACATCGGATGCGGTCGACCTGCAAGTTGCACAACCGGGAGGATAATAAAACAGAATTAGACCCCCGCAGTCCTTAATGATGCAGCTTCCTTAAGGCACGGTACATCAGTGCAGTTTGCACGTCCTTGACCAGACTGAGGTCGCACAAAATGGCATCACGAGTGACCTCAGATGCATCTCAATTTGACTTAGCAGCATAATATTTAACGATTTACTGAGCGGAACCAATGGAGACGCAGTGAAGGAGTTAATGACTGATCGGATCTTGTAGCCTGACGAGGCATAAATTTTTATTGCGCACTAAAAATCCAGACCTGAGCCCAGAGGTGCGTTGTTGTGACGCTGACAAATAACCTAGCGTTGAATGGTGGATATTTTATGATGAGATTGTGATGAGTGAGGTGAGTACTGGTGATCATGGATTGGATGAAGAACTGTCTAGAGAACCTCTGAGGCCTGTGTGGATGACCCTTGGACAAAGGTCATCGTATCCGGTCATGAGAAGGATGTCCCCCACGGAGAGAACCACCGACAGTATGTGTGGCTTCGCGGAACCTGAAAACATTTCATATTTGTACCGCGGCGATAAATTAACATCAACTCAGAGATACGGACCGATAAGCACAGGTTCAATAACAACACCACGCTACAACAACAACAACAACAGCAACAACACTACGAAATTAAACAACCGCAGCCAAACGAATAGGTCCTTCACTCCAATCCATCATCGGAGTACAAATTGCAGTGAATTAATCACGGGCGACGAAAGTGCCAGGCAGACACGACACAGGATGAGGTCATGACCTCTGAACTCGACAGGAGAAGATCCCAGTGAGCACTTAAAGGGCTCCCTTGCAATTGGATTTAAACTCGACTTGTACATTGTCAGCAAATGGCCAACAATCTAATTAAAACAACGTATTGCTACCATTGCAGCGAACTTAGATGACGTACGTGAAGAAATATTTCCATTTAAAAACTGCTTTTAGCAGTCATTTCAAAAGATCATTGTATTCCCATGACAAAAGATATGTGAGATATTAGCACACCTCTGTGTCCTACAGAATAATGAATTCGCTAAACTATACAAAAATAACAACAACAACGAAAACAGCAACTATGACGACAACAGCGACAACAACAGAAGAATGAATATTTGTTTATAGGAAACAAAAGCAAAAAGCACTCACTCTGCTCCTCTGAATCCATGCTGCTGTTGTTGTTGTTATTGTTGTTGCTAGTGGTGGTGGCTGGCCGGTTGTTGTCCGTCTGTGTAGATTTGTTGTTGTTCGTCTGCTCAGTGAGGCGAAATCTCTCAGCAGACCACCCGAGATGGGTGATCTCGAGATCTGCATGGATGACTACCTGAGCAATCATCGTACCGCTGGAGCTCATCACAATCACCTTGCCAGCTGTGGTGCCGAACATGACCTGCACCAACGACATGGCTTCGTTTATAACTGGGGAGGCACATTTCCAACGCAAGTGGTAACATCCAAGATTATCAATGGTTATCCTGATATTATTGTATTATACTAGATATGATTTGCGCTTTGGAAAGTTCCCGCTCTTTCTCACTTTGTAATACTTTTTGTAATGCAATGTTTACTTTTCCTTCTCTCCTCTGATTTCTTATTGTGGACTCGTTCAAAGAATCCAGTGAAGCGTGAACAAATGCTTCTCAAGTTGAGTGAATTAAGAAACGTCTTTTAAGTTTTTATATGAATTCAATTTAATAAATAAATAAATAAATAACAATATGGAATTCATTAAAACAATTACGCAATAATTACAATAGCATCATTAATAACACTTAAAAAGGAACTACCATCCCTTAAAATAATTACATTATTAGTAACAATAACAAATAATAATAATAATAATAATAATGATAATAATAATAATGATAATGATACTAACAATAATAATAATAATAATAACTAATAATAATAATAATAATGATAATGATAATAATAATAATAATAATAATAATAATAATAATAATAATAATANAATTTACATACGGCAAGCAATCTGCATATTACAAGCAATTTGCATGTTACATACGAAGAATGAATTACTCGATGTGGACCTCTTGAATAAGTTCAGCCTTTCAAATGTTGTTACTCAGCTTAGGTCTGACAGTACTTAACACTTCCAGATGAAATTTACCAATAAATAAATGCCAAAATACAAAGATGTGGTATTTCTTGTTTCATAATTGTACAATAATAAATTCAAAATTTCCATGATAAAATAACATTTCAAGGTTTATTCAGTGTTTCTTACCCACACTGACAATTGAATGTCACGTAAGACATTTTCTGACACAAGACAAGTCTAACACAATGAATCAAGCTGATTAAACTTCACACTCTGGTTATTTCTTCATTTGTTCTTCCTCTGTTTGGAGATGTTTAGGAGGAGTTTGTGACAAGAGAATGTTGCACCAGAACCACCATCTCTGACCTCTTTTCTTTCCCTACTTTGCAATTTCACACTTCCTCGATCAACTGAGTTCCCACCACTTGGAAAATGAAGTCTCTAATCAAACAACTTCTAATTGCAGATTTCTTTGAAAACATGAGCGAATTTTGTACACATTTTGGATGGGTTTCAAGTCCTGTAAATGTTTCTCCTGCAGAATAAAAACTCCAGAAACTCATTGATCCCCAGAACCACGCTACAACAACCGACCAGAAATTACGGCACAGGAAATAGCAAATGCTGCGAACATGCGCAGGACTGAACCCCCAGTGAATTTACAGTCCGTGGAAGAAATAAAGGACATAAACTTTCACACTTCAGTCCACATAAGTTTGCAAACAAAGGGTCTGCTCAGTTCTGCTCGAAATGACCAGAAAAAAGGCTTTTCGATGGAGTTTTACATTTTAAATTAATTTTGAATGGAGGCTAAAATATCCCAAGTTAAAATATCCAATGTCATTATACAAATGCAAAAAAATGTCTGAAGAAATGTTTTTAGGAAAGCAATCGGAAATTATGCATTTTAGAAGAACTGCTCTGTGCACTGCTGGAGGATAGACACAATCACACATGCAAACATGCAAACATGCACGCATGCATCATCAGAGAGGATGCACGAAAGAATCAGTTTAAATCAAACCTCTATACAGACGGGCAATATTTCCTCGACCAAGCACAAAGCAATTCCATAGTTTCCCTCAAGAACTGGAGATGGAAAAAAGTTTTAGTGGTCTTAATCCTGCAGGTCAATCTCTTATGCAGGGCCATTGTGTTTCCAGCGTGATTTAAATGTTCTCTCAAAATGCTCTCAGAATGTCGACCATCTGCTTTCAAGGAAATTAAAAAAGTCGATGCATGTGTTTGTTCTTTGGGGGGCAGTAAATCCTGCGAGAATCAATTCTCAGTGCTTGTCCTCGTGGAATTCCTCAAAAACTATAGCACCGCACTTCAGTGCCCAGAGATGACAAAGAATGGATTACGAAATTACGATAAAACACAAAAGCTGCACACACAAGATACACATGTATATATACAACGATATGTATATATACCTCTATACACAAAGTAATTCATAACAACACCGTTTGAGTTTTATTGCAGAGAGGAAAACATTGAATGATTGAACATTGAATTTAAAGGCACCTTTTGATCGTCTGGAGTCCAGATACCACAGGTGACAGTACATCCCTCCAGGTTCAACATGGAGGACCAATACCTCTGACCCGCCACTGAACCAACGAGAACGAAGCTGTCCTTGTAGCAGATCAAGGCCATCTGTCCATCGTGAGACCAGGAAAAGTCGGTCACCTGCGCAGAGTCAAAGTTGACAAATTTATGTTTATTTCTACAAACATCCCATTATCCAAACCACCCATTCAAGCAATATAAATATAAAATATATAAATTCAAAATAATGAGGACGTGATAATATATCCATTATTTAAAATTTATTTCTTCAAATGCTCAAAGGGAACAACGCATGGCAGATAAATGCAGCAGAATAAAGAGAGAGTATAATTAGATCAAGGGGAGATAAGGTGATGGAGTTGTCTGAAGATTTGAATTCGACCAGATCATAGGAGGGCTTTTCCTCACTTGGAGAACTTTCCGATTTCACGCGGACGTTCCAATCCTGGAGGGAACAACTCATCTTACAGAGCAAACCAAACTTTTAATTGAGCGAGCAATCCAACGCCTCCAACGAAATAAGTCGACGGGAATTCCAAACTTTTCGGTCCTTCGAATCCGCGAGATGCACACCTCAATTTGCATCTACATGGCACCTGGCTTCGAGTAATGTGGATTTATTTGTAGACAAGAGAGGGCAGTTACTCGGGCACTTGCATCACCACGTGATCGCTAACAATGTGAAACAATTCTACCATCCTCATGAAAGTCCTCTTGATGACGAACAAAGATCCACCTCAGACTTGAAAACAACACACGTTCAACGAGTGCAGATTACAGCGGATTCACTGCATAGTATTGCATAGTATGGTGAGTAAAATGATTGAGGTGAGTGAGGAAATCTGAGAGAAAAAAAGATTATTTCCATGCCGAGATGATCTGTTTTCGACGGGTTCGTGTGCTTTACGGAGGCAAAGAAGTAATAAATATGGAGAGGGGTGAGTCTGAGATATACCAAGTGAATGCTAATGAAAGCCTAATCATGACGATAATCTCACGGTGAAGAAAAAACAGGGATCAAGCCGTCCCTAAGAATAGTAGCCGTCCATCAATTTGCTACCACTGCTGCTGATCAATAAGTTAAATATAATAAAAAACTTTAACAACAACAACAATAATAATAATAATAATAATCATCATCATCATCATCATTCTTACAATATCGACCCGTGATGAAATAGTCGAGATTTCAATGCATGTGAAAAGCTTTGTGGATAAAAATAATTGAAATTAATAGTAATGATAACGATTATGATAAACAAAGCCAAGAACAATAATAACAACATTCAAGTAATGCCGTTACCATATTTTACTTCGAAATCAAATATTATGATAATGATGATGATGATGATGACGACGACGAGTTCCCCAAAAAACCTCTGCAAAAACACTCAAGTCATCCTCAAAGCCAGCCAAACAACCCCCCAACAGCTCTCAACAGCAGCCTTTGAGTGGACCTCGGAGCCTTCCTGGTCCTCAGTGGGATGGGGTGGGATGACTTGATGGGTTTTTGGACGAAAAGAAATAAACAACATTTACAAACAACGCCGTCGTCACGAACGAATAAAACACACGCAGTTGAGATACCATCTTTAATGTCATTCTTTTGTCTCCATTCATCAGATTTGATCAGGCGAGATGTGTTTACTCTTATCATTTGAATGAATTTAACCAAAGCATCGGCAAAAAGCCGTGAACTCCCTGCAATGCAAAACATTCGTAGTCAATGAAATCTGCTTTGCAACAAGGAGACACCAAGCAGAGCCTAGTGCAACAAATTAAGGTTTAATCTCATTTATAACCAGTTAGAACCGCTTCAGAGTTGATTGTTGAAAGCAGTCTGAATTCAAACCAGAATCATCGGTTACAATAAGGAGGACATTTTTACGCCGAATTAAGGCATTGAACTGTCATAGAAAGATGATCTTGCTGGGACGTGTGCCAGTCTCAAAGTTAATGTCTGACTTAGTCGTCCGATCATGAAACGAATTCTAAGGTGTTCGCAATTCCAAGAAAATGAAATCCTACATTGGAATTCTATCTTTGTACTGCAGATATGTTGTGTGAAACTGTCAGCATTACAAGGAAGAAAATAGAAATCGTGCCAGCACTTTGGAGTGCTATCTTTAAGCAGTAACACGCTAACGCTAACAGCGACATAAGCACAAATTTCAAGCGTTGAAGACTTCAATGCATTTAGAACCCACTGCTGATACTTTTTTGAAAACAGTAGAAGCAAACGAGATCATATTTATTGTCAAGGGATATCGTAATTTATGGATCAACAGACACTCCTTCGTGTCACGCCATCGGACTCACTCTGAGTTTTCAATAAGAAAATATCTTATACAAAATATCT
>MPNW01000260.1:90775-119990 GCA_011800805.1 Hirudo medicinalis | reverse complement strand
TCCACAATTATTGGCAAGAATTGAAAGTGTCCAAATTTTGGGGCTTGTTGGGAATTCTTAATTCTTAGTCACCTCGTTAATTTTAAAATGGCAGCAAAACAAGTTGAATAGTTGAAGGCTTGAATAGTTATGGGCGATGAAAAGAACCTTCCCTTAAGAAGTCGCAACAGAAAATTCATCAGAGACTTATTTATAGCACGACATTGACAGGAGAAGAAGGCATCCCTAGGATAACAATGAGTTTAATGTCGAATCAAAGAGGAGGATGATTAATAGGGACGCTTTCATTGCAAACCATCGCTGGAGTCCAACCCAATGAATTCAAATTAACTTCAGACACGACCCTCGCAATTTACAATCGCTGCTCCTGCTCGGGATAATATTTACATCTGCGTTACTAAATAATTCAAATATAAATACTTTTATTAACGATATCTATTATAATCATTATTATTAATATTATTTATTAGTATTGTCGTTGTCGTCGTCGTCGTTGTCGTTGTCGTTGTTGTTGTTGTTATTGTTTACTTTTGCATCTTAATCAGGATCCTACAATAAAGGTGTTAGAATAATCATGCACATTAATTACACCGTTTCAGGGCAATGAATTATTGAAGGCCCCTCAGAAGGCCATAACACAAATTCAGACAAAATGAGCAGAAGAAACACGAAGTCTTGTTGTTCCTCATTACTCATTACAATATGTTAGAGACAACATATAACCACATAAAAACGAGCTCACTGTTTAGTGAAACAACAGTTAATCATCATCAACACTTCGAGGTCGAATTGTGACTTTTTTACAATCAACCTACCAATCTGATCAAAGAATGCCATAACCGGTTTCAGTACAAGGACAATTGTCGTCATCGTCATCATCGTCATCGTTATCATCATCATCATCATCATCATCACCATCGTCGTCGTCATCATCATCGTCATCATCGCCGTCATCATCAACAAGCGCACCTGACTGCTTCTATCATTGATGAGTTCGATGGACCATCTCCCATCATGTTTGATCCAAACAAATATGATCCCCGTGATGTCACACGTCGCCAACTTCTGGTATGGTTCGTTCCACTTTACGAGGACAACCTGTAATTGAAAGTCGTTGGAATACATTTCATGGAAAAAAATATTAATAATGGTAATGATTATTATTACGTTTATTTATAATTATTACCACAAATAATTATACCGTAATAATTATTAACTTATTATTATTAATTTAATTATTAATTTAATAATATTAGTTCATCCACTCTTAGGACGTGTTAATGGCGGGTTCGCGAATTGGAAATATCAGTAAATAATATCAGGAGAACTAAATGACTCGACGGCATTTTTGTGATTGTCTTCTGACAAGGAACAAATAGGTCACAGTGAAAGAGGGCACTTAGTAATAACCCGTAACATTTAACTCGTAACATGTGAATGATTCACAAATACATCTAACTGTACAAGTAAGTGCTATGTATTATATTACGTTACGGGGTTACTTTTAACATAAACATTTTCAAAGTGATTAATGACATTTAATGATGTTGCACGTGATAATGTAACTTGAACGCGTCGACGATTTCGATGCGAGGACGAGTCGGTAACTCTCCTCATTCCAATTGTTACAAAGATAATTGGAATCCAAGCAACCATTGACTTCAGTACCTCATTGTGATAGAAACTCTCAAACAACGTACTTTAACAAAATCATTATTATTATTATTAATATTATTATTATTATTAAATATTAATTAACATTGATCAAGAAATAGTGAAAGCAATAATTTCGGCCTCATTTCCAGATGGAAAATATTGGTTGGAAAAAGAGGGCAATTGATGGAGCATCTTTCATGACTTTCGTTTTCGGGCTTAAATGAAAACGAAATCGAAGCAGACGTTCGAAGAAGCATTAAAGACTAGGGAAAGGTTTCATCGGGGAGGCAGAAAGTTGTAGACGAGGAGAAATTTATTTTTGATAAATTATTTCAAATGCTCAAATAATAGGTAATGAAAGCAATCTATCTAAAGTCTTCAATAAAATATTTTAAATTACTGGTCATCCATAAACATTGGTTACTTTCAACATTTTGACTTTTGTTCAACACTATCATCATCATCGTCGTCGTCATCATAATAATCATCATCATAATCATAATCATCATCATTGCCACTGGCATTATCCTCGGAAGCCATTACCACGTTTTGCACTTCGCAGAATAGGATCTGCTTCATGTTTTATTTGTTTTATTTGAGTGAGAGCCACCAATCTTTTCACTTCAATCCACCAATCACAACAATCCGATCTTTTTGACTGCAACCAGAGTGCAACATTCTTCTTGATTTTCAAGTACTTTAAAAACCAGTCAGATGAAAGAAAGATTCGAAAAACATTTGCTTGACCACTTCAATGCTTCATTCTCAAACTTGTCTTCCCGATGAATCCATCAAAAATACTCCATAACCTGGATCTAAGGCAGGAGACGATGCATCTCCATGGAAACGCGTATCCATTGAGAATCACCTCTCAACGCCAATAAGACTCAAACAGGAAGTCAAGAGGAAGCCCGATCTTCGTTCATTTCGCCAATTACACCGAGTGGAAACGATTTCCTGCTGGAAATAAAATTCGCACCAAAGATATCAAATAAGAGTAATAATAACCATAAAAATAATAATAACAATAAAAACAACAACAACAATAATAAATTTCAATTTGCATAACAATGGTAAGTAAGTAAGTATTTGACCGTGACATACACAAGGATAACAACCACTACCACGACCAAGTCAATGTTAACGAGCAAAACAAACTGGACACTTTCGCGCACAGAACTCAGCGACGAAACAGAGGAACGTCCTTGTAAAAAAACATCAACAAAAAAAAACTGAGCATAAAATAAAATAAAACTATTTTCTCAAATAAATTGTAAAAAAAAAATTTAACAAAGACCCATTTAAACCAGCGGGTCATCACGCTATAAATTATAGAGCTATTACAGAGCAGCAGCACAGAAATGTATTCCTACGCAAGGACGGTTAGACGCATCCGATGACATTTACAACCTCCTACGCAGAAGACTTCTCGATCCTTCCATATGGCTGGAAGATGGAGGCTCGCACTCCTGATGGCGTATCGACCGTCGTCATGACAACCTCTCTGATGCTTCGGTTGCACAAGGATAAACAACGCATTGAACGATGTCACCGTAACCGAGGCATCACTCTCGCAGCATTTGCGTCCTAAACTCGGGTTCGGATCAATAGTCCATCATCCATCTCTGACAGTCCAGTAGTCGTCTAAATATGACGGACACGTGATGACCCAGGGGGGCTTGAAAGCAAATATGCCCCTCATTCGTTTAAAAGATGGTTGGGGTGGAAAACTTTTCAAAACCAAAAATAAAACGTGATTTAAGTCAAGAAATTCCGCCCCGGGCAAAGAAAAAAAATTAAATCAAGAAAAATAAGAGGCCGAGGAGGAATTTTTGGATGAAAGAAAGAACTGGAGAACAATAATTCTCCTGCAGCCATGGGAAGAAAACTTTTATTCAGAACATGTTTGCCTCTCAAGCTTGGTCGGTTGTTTAAATTATTATCCTTTCACGACGACGTAAACAACTTTCCAACTTGACTTAATAACTAAAAGGATTGGGCCGTTCTACTGGCGAATTTGAAAAGAAGTTGGTCCAACGTAAGCAGCCGTTGTGTGTCAATTCATCCATTCATCATCGTCACCACTACAAAACAACTTACAACCCATCAGAAACTTTTCTACCTCATAATTTAATTCGTATTTTCAGTTTAAATCTATTCGTTTAATAATAATAATAATAATAATAATAATAATAATAAATAATAGTAATAATAACGATAATAATAATATATTATTATTATAACGATAATAATAATATATTATAACGATAATAAGGATATAATAGGTATTATAACGATAATAATAATAGTATGCAAATATAATGCAGAAACAAAGCATCACCTCAAGCATGACACATTCTAGGCCAAGGTGACCGACATAAATTATGACAATTTAATTCCTCGCGGACATGCAGGGGACCAATAACCTGGTTATAAATGGACGGGGATTGATGGACATGGGATTGATTGAATTGCATCGGATTAAGTCACAAGATTAATAATATTGGAATCATCGTTCACTTTCGTCATCGAAATGAAAGATTTTTTTAAATGATAATGTGCAGGCTGATTTTCGTTCGAACAATAAAGAGTAATATTTTATAAACAATTGCACCTCTCTAAAGAAACTGCAGTCGCTAACTTGTGCGAGTGCAAGTCGATATTTATACTCGTGAGTTGGTAACCAATCATGCGTGGGACGGGGTGAGCAACATCCATTAATCACTGAGGCAGATTCAGTCGATTCTATCGGATGAAAATGTAAACATCTCCGCTTCGACTTGACATCTTGAAGAGATTATTTCTTCACCGCCAGGCGTTTGCGTCGTCCGGTTGCCATGGACGCGGTGGAGAGAAGGATTAAAGGAAGATAGAGAGGAAGGAGAGGGGCGAAAGTTGGAACGGGATAAGACAAACGGCGAACGGTGTGTTCTGCGGTCCAGCTAGGAGATCAATACAAATTAAGCCCAATTAAAATTGATAGCAAGCCGCTGTTGGATGTTCGAAGCGTTGACTGGTGGAGTATACTTTTATGACTCAACAATGACAAGCAATCCTTCTGAACGTTGGAAAATAACCGCTGAATGGCGTTTCGTTCGAGTGGAAATAATGGATGCAAATAACGCTCCACCTCTCCGATGGCTCCACCATCCATCTACCACTTTATATGCATTATTTTATTATATATTGCCATACAAAGGGCAATGCATCTCTATTTTAGCAACTGTATGGCCAAGAAAGCAGTGAGAGATTGTAAGAAATGTACAAAAGAAAAATTACAATTACTAATTTAAAAAAAAGGATGATTAATAAACAAATGAATGGAAAACTCCAACAAAAACGAATTTGGTAAAAATAAGATTAAAGAAAGATGAAAGTAATGTATAAAACGAATCATTTGTTCAACCAAACGAGAATCTTCGAAAGTGCCATTCATCACAGCAACTGATAAAACCTGCATGACAACGGACAACCCCACCACGACAACTCCACATTCGACCAGTAAAGTGTCAGAAATATGCAATCGACAGCTGGAGAGGAAAGATTGGTATTGAAGAGGTTTAATGGTCTGCAAAAATGGATGAAGACGATCCAGGTACGTTAGTTTACTGCGAGATAAAGTGGAGATAGCTATGAGCGTGGTGCAGAATAGGACGGGAGCATTTCTATGCATCCCACGAGAATAGAGCCACGGAGAAAGGAATGGCAGTGGGGATCAATATGCAGTGCTCTGCCAAAGTAAACGCCATACTACTCTGTATCACGCGAGTATCGAATACACGGACACAAACTACCGACCAAGCGAGTCTGAATATTTCGGTGGGCGAATGGCTAAAGTACATCGCAATTACATTACGCAGGACGCAGTCTTAAATTACAAACTTCCAACCACTCACGTCGACCAAACCAGGCACGTTTCGTCATCGACGAGATTTAAAAAATTTCAACTGGTTGAAAATGTCATCGTGACTATTATTATTATTATTATTATTATTATTATTATTATTATTGTCATTACAATTAGTGTTATTATTATTACAAACAAAAGATGAAGATTATTTCCATACATCATTGCCTTTTTTCCTAGATTATTTTATACTGAGTTTAAAACCCGTTTCATTATAATGAAAATAAAGAAATTCACAAGTGTATGAAATTTAATAGCTGCATAGAAGCATTATTTCTAATGTTCACGGGCGTCGTAGCATCACGGACACGAACAAACGACCGAGGAAGCCTCCACCGACCTCAAGGAAAGTACATCAAACATCGGAAGAGTTTAAAGCCCAGTGAGACTGACTATACGGCCGGTTTTATGATGTGAGGTGTTCGAAGGAATATCAATAGAAGGATTAACTTAATTGATGGAGCCAAGAAAATAAAAGCAGGGATTTATTTCCTCGGAGAAATCTGGCATAAATAACACTTTCAGAGCCAAGTACAAGCAATGTAATCATTTCCACCGCGTGCTTAGGAACTCTAATCAACTTTCCAACGTATTAAACTACGGTTGAAGAGAGAATTTCATTTCACTTTTTAAGAAAGAAATTCTAATTCATAGACAAAGCACGAACACACAAAAGTACTTGTGGAAATGACAGGTGGAGACGTTAAATTAAGGACGGAATGTGGAGGCAAATGGTGGATCTCAGTAAACATTGCCAACTCTCCTAATGTTGGTTGAGATGATGACAAATATTTACAGGGAAGAGAGGAGAAAAGAGAACATTGTGTGATGAAATCTCAGGATGAAAGCAATTCACATGGGAATAAACGTTTGCTGGAAAGTGATCTCGCGTGTGTAACATCCAATATTTACTTTAATTTGATTTTCACAAAAGATTTTTAGAGTTTCTTTTGAAATAGAAAAATTTATAAATTTGTTGCTTAAGTATTACAATCATTTTGTATTACCTATAATAATGTATTAAAAATCCTTGTACGATTGGGAATATAAAACTTTTTTGAAGGTGAAATGTATTATTGTTAAACCTTTAAACAAGAATCCTTTCTCTGAAATTCCTGTGACTTATTTTCAGTGTATTGGCATTTAGTAAAAAATTTTTTTTTTTAATTTTTGACGAGTTTTGAATGGAGCTATCAAAGGCAGCCAGCCATTAGCCTTGATAGTGTGATTGGAATATTGAGACCTCAGACATCATGTGAGTAATCCTTCATAGGTTAGCATGTAAGATAATGTAGTGATGATGTTAAACAATTGTATTTTTTATAAACATCTTTTGATAATGCTGAATTACTACAATAACCAGCATACAGACCTAATAATTTATTGGCAAGCAGTCTGTCAATACGAAAAGCTTACAAAAAGCCAAATCCTACATTTTATTATATTCTACTGACTATTTGTACTCAAATTCATGAGTAACTTATTTAGATATCTAGAAAGTAACAAATCATAGTAACATATTTAGATGGAAAATTGGCCTTCACTTAAAAACATTTCCTGTAGGATCCGTCGGATTTCTGAGCAATTATAAAACCTTAAAATATTAACATATCTTTAATGCAATTTATTATTTCAATTTACCAAATAACCTCTTATTGCTTGAAAGAAAATTGTAGATGCCAGCTTTCAAATCTTGACCTCGGCAAAGGCATTCCAAGGTCCATATAAATGAAACACAAACAAAACATTGGCCGGAACAAATAAGCAAATATTTTAGCAAACAGAACCACCATTATTTTTCATTGGATATGAATTCAACTTGTGCCAAGAAGTACCAACATCCAGTAAGAAGAGCGAATAAATTCTCCCCTAACAACAATCAAAAATAATATGCGAGCACATTTCCAACGTTTAATATTAGAAACCCATGGAAATGGAATGCAATAATGGAATTTATTCAATTTTATCTGGAAAAATATGAGAAAATATTTAATTAAATAAATGAAATGCTGGTTGTTGACACAACTCTATGCAATGATAAATACATTTTTTTATTAGCTTAAAAAAAAAGGTCAGTGTTGCCTCTACAAATAAACCAGTTTCTCTTCTGATATTAAGAATTTTATTCTCCATAAATGAGATCATAAAAGAATAAATATTTGTCATAAATTAATCTTAAATATTTATTTACCATAGAATGTATGCATTAAAATAATAACAATAATTATATTAGAGTAATCATGTCCAATCAAATCAAAAATATCAATAATTAATAATTAGGAATAAATACAGGCAGAGAAAGAGGCTAACTAATTAAACTTTTTCTGAATAAGTTAACAGAAAACATAGAAATGTTTAGAATCAAAATATAAACAAGATTGCAAAAAAAGACATATGAAATAGTGATGAAGGAATGTGAGATGTGTCACTTCTAAGTTTGAAAATGAACCTCTCAAGGTGCTGCTCCATCAATGATGGATGACAGACTCCCAAACATAGCATCCAAGGGAGCAGCCCAATGGTTTCCAGTTTACTACTAAAAGACATTTATTCATTTACCATAAACTTCTTAATTCCACATCTGCAAAGTTTGCAATGAAGATACTTCATAAGTGTTGACATAAAAACCGTCCAACATCGACAATTAATTGACAAAAGTTACGATGACCTTTAAAATAATAAATTTGTACTAATAAATGCTAATTTATTGTCTAATTTACTAAAGTTCAACAGTTCAAAAAATTAATCCCCTAAAAAAAAAATGTTAACATCAATGTATATTTAACATAAAAATCAAGTGACACATGTACATGCAGTATTAATTTTTAAATTTATCTAAAAACAAGAGAATCTAATCTAGCCAAAAGAATATTTGAGCCAATCACAGAGAGCATGGAAATGCTAGGGTCTAGACTTGAGAGTTTAAATAGATGTAACACAGGTCATATTTTAAAATTAAAATGCTTGGCTCACCTCGCTTCTGTGTCCTCTGAGATAAAAGTTAGTCCTCGCAGGGTGATCTGCAAGGACAGGTTGGCAAGAGGTGAAAGTGACTCCAACAATCCCTCTGGCGTTACCGCTTGCCAACCACCCGTGATGGTAGTAATTGGCCTCGTTTAATCTCCAAGAACCACCCTCTGGTGGATTGTCGGGCGTTTTTCCCATCCACGAGAGGGTTTGCACAACAGAGTCACATTTACTCGTTTCTGCGTTTTCAATAAAGGCAAACATTTTCCGTCCTTTGAAGTTCTGGCTCACTGGGTTTTCAGTGCATCTTGTTATGAGAGAGAAGATTTTTTGCGCATGTGTCTGCTATTCAAGCGATAACAATAATTCAACAATGATCAGCACTAAAGTCAGCATCAGCTTTAAATCAATAAATGTCTGGTTTGATAATAACGTTCGTTCCAAGGTAACTTTGTATATCTAATCACAAAACCTTCAAAATTTGTTTTAAGAGGGATTTCGCCCATTGATCCACCCAAAGCGCCGCTAACGACGACCGCACTGATCCTTGCATTGCCACTAGCACCTCCGATAACATCGAAAAAATATCTTGGGTAAAAAGTGGACTTGCAAAACCCAAGCTTCGATGTCATTTGAGTTCAGAATTAAGTACTTGCAATTTGAAATAACAATTATATCACTGGTGAAACAAATACAACTGACTGTTTTGAGGGTCCACATCACTAATCACTAATGTGTGGAAGTATTCCTCTCTCATAAATGCATGATAGTGGACTATGGAAAGATTCTAACTCAAAACTTGGTATAACTAATTATAAAGAAATTTACTAAGAGCTCTCAATTTAAAAAATATGCTGAGAAGGGCGAATTTGAATAGATACCCTTACAATACTGTGCCAGGAATCCAATTGTTCCGTTTTTTCGTATCATAAAAAAATGTTCATAGAAGAAAACATTAAATCAGGTGCTACAATAAAAATAAAACATAAGATAAAATATGTGATCGCCTACAAATTGTTGAAATGAAATCATCGGCACTAGTTGTCATGGAAGTTAATAATTTATTGATTTCTTTCGCTGAATTGTTTGACCGGTGGCCTAGCCTAGGGGGCGCCAAATTTTGTGTGTGTAACACTTCATTTATTACAGAGAAAGAAAAAAATTTAAGAGAGTGAACATTAGACAGTAAATTAAAGTAAAAAAGGATACAAATGCACTCTCACAATGTCTCACAACTACTTGACTAAAGTGATTACAAGAACGCCCTAAGGGAGAATTCCCGCTAACGGACGACCAATATGAGACATGAATTTAAGTCGATGTAACTAAATTGAAACACATTAAATTAGTGAAATATTGGTGAGTCAATTATGAATTGTTTATATAGACGTTTAAATGCATATAGGTTTGGTTGATTAGTAATAAATGTTGGAATTTTTGTTTATATTTTTGGTCCCAGATAAATAGAGCGACGTTTTAAGGAGGGGCCCTAAATTATCAGTTTCACCTCGGGCGCCGAAACCCCTAGCTACGCCTCTCATTATGGCTGCAAACTCTATCGTTATTTATAATTTCCTTAACTATTTGTAATTATTACTATTTTGATGACTACTTGAGGTCATTTGCAACTGCCCCAGAACTTTCCAATGCTCCAATGCTGAGCATAAAAAATAGGCCATCAAAAAAGGGTCACCAGCCAACATTAGGTAGATTTCTGAAAGGTTGAGCTGAAGCTTGCCCAAGGTCACAGTTGAAATGATACCCCTGGCATAATCACTTATAGCTTATTTTGAGAACCCAAGCAAGAACTGCTCGCTAAACTTTAACTAGAGCTCTAATAAAGTAAATTCACAAAAAAAGCATCGCAAAAACCAGCGTTGTTGGGTAACGAAGTAAAAGTAACGCGTTACTTTACTTAAGTACAATCGGAGTACTTTTTACTTGTAATGAATTACGGACAATATTCAGTGCTTTTACTTGTAACGAAGTAAGATTTTCGGAAATACTTTTACTTTGTCCGCCACAAAGCGTTACAAAGTAACAAAACTAAACAAACTTTGATGGGATTGGTTTCACAAAATTGCATTAATTTTATTGCTTAGTGAACTTCTAAATTCTGAGTTTTCCACACCGGTAAATTTAGAATTAACATTCATTTGGATTTTGAAAAAGGAGAAATGTTTAAGTCATGAGAACAATTTTTCGGCAAGCTCTTTGTGCCACAAACATGAAAAGAACCGAAGCACTTCAAAGTTCTAAAGGTGGTGAAATGTCGCGAATTTTTGTAGAATATTGCTGATCTTCGTCGGAATATCCTGTTTTAAAGTGGATGATAATCTATCTCTCATCACGATCATCATCATTGTCACTCTTAAATGAACATTCCATCAGTTTTTTCATTCGGTTTTGTGATTTTTATACGAAACTGGAATCTATAAAAACCGTGAGGAAAATAAAAGATACACCCATTACATGGCATGGAACATTTGTGAATAAAATGAGCCTACATTCTTTTAAATCTGTAAAGGTTTGATGTGAAACAGTGTCGCATCCAGGATTATAACCCCCCAAAATTGCTAAATAAAAACAAAAATGGATAAATACATTTTTTAAGTGGTTTTAATTATCGATATCTCGATATTTAACAAATATTATCGGAATAACATTAGAAAAATCATCCCCGAAAAGATAAAACCGACAAAAAGGTCTTCAAAAATCAAAACCCTTGAAAAATTTTGGGTGGCGACCCTGATGTGAAATCAACGAACTTGAAAATAAAGCATTTAACAATACTAGGCTCCAGAAACGTTCAAAGATCTCAACATCCGCATGGAAATTCAAAATCCTAGCTATATAACGTAGCACAGCATAATTTGTGAATTGAACAAGCCTAAATTCTTTTAGTAAATTTATATTACACTAAATTCGAATGATGAATTTAGTGATGAATCAATTTACGTAATATTACAAAATGCAACAATAACTTCTGTAGGACTATCCATTATACACTAATTGAGGAAAAACACTTTCATTAGCATGCATGTTGCTACTGTAGTTTTAACAGCTTATATATTAAATTCATTCATTAGTTTATACGTTTGAAACATGATGGAACGTTATGCGATCACAATAATATAGCGTAAGATGGTTGACGGACGACCATTACAAAAGCAGCTTCAGTACTTTGACTTTTTACTTTTAAAGTAACTTTGAAGTGCTGATACTTTTTACTTGAGTACATTTTTTAGCAAATACTTTTACTTTAGTAAACTTTTGAGGTGCTACTTGTACTTTTACTTAAGTACTGAATAGCATCTTTTTACAACACTGACAAAAACAACTCACAAGTGCGATGGATATTAAACAACAAACCTGCATCATACTCCCTAAGTGTCCACAAACTTGAAATAATTTCACAATATAATACCAAATTCTCACGGTGAAATAGTTATTATACTACAACACTAGCACATGTGTTGTTTCCCTAACAAAATACATTTACGGTCACTTACAATTCTTGTTAGAGACAATTGAGAGCAAACACGTCAGTTATAGAAACTCTTGCAAGCGGCTAAAATTTGAACTCCAAATGGAGCCGCACCAAAGCGAAGGCCTCAACCACTCGGCTACCTGCTAAATGGAAATCGCTGAACTAGAACTAGAAATTAGCAATGAATCGGTTAGCTGTACGACTACGTATTAGTATTAATAACTAATTTTATTAACGTATTAGTTTAATAACTAATTAGAAGACTGTTCCAGAAAGAATGAGGTAAAAATTTGAAATGAAGACCACGATAAGTTGTATTTGAAATATGATGATTTGAGCCATCCACTCAACCATCATCCTCATTAACATCTGAGTAAGCTAGTCCATCACCCATTTCTGAGTCACTGGAAAGATTCTGTGCAGCATTTTCAACCCCATTCACCATTCAGTTGCTTTCTGCAGCTGAAGATGTCTGGTTATTAGAACCAAATTGTTCAAAGTCATCATCATCATCATCTTCACTCAAAAGGCTGGAAAGCTGTCTCATCATCTGAGAGCCACCATAATGTGGCATCTCTGCTGAAATAAAAGCCATTAATTGACTCAAACAATGAATCATACAAATATTGCAATTCTAATTACTAACTGGATGATCCGTAGTTATTAAATATGTTTCCCATTTTTGGCGAAGATTCTCTCGAGGAAGAGGAGCAAGACAACTCTCTCAGGTTCCCACGTTCTTCTTCCTGAGCTTCATATTGATGCTCTTGATGATCTTGATCCCAGACATTCAGTGGACCTTCTTCGTTGTTCTTTAAATATAAATTCATGTTTTGAAATCAAAATTTTGCTCAAGTTTTACGACTGTTCGAATAGAGAATGCAGAACAGCTGTTTAAATCAGTAACTGATGAGCATATTTCCATTTTGGTATTTCACATTGAAATCCACATTATGCAATTATTTTAAGTCATTCAAAGCATTTGCTAAATATGTTACAATTCAATATTCTTGTTATAATCTCAGGGGTCATATCTAAAGAATCCAACAAAATGAACACCCCTAACCATGGAGTGTGATCCAACGTCCTTAAAAACTGAAAATGAATCTTTGTTCACTTCTTGAGCTTGGAAAACATCTGATGAGTTTTCTGAGTGCTAGTAAATAAAATAACATACATGGAGTTAGGCTAAACTACTTCACAAAGCCTCAATAAGGGCAATAAGTCTTATAAGAAGTCCACCAATGCAACTTGTAAATTGACACCAATAATATTCGTTTTTGTAAAATTTGTGCTTTATAATCGGCAGAGCCTCGGTTTTACTAACACAATTGTCCATCATGTATGACGGTCCTGGCAGGTTCTCCCCCCACGAGTTCAACTTGAGGCATTTCTTTTCTCCAAACTGAGGAGACTCTGCTTTTCTCTTTTTTGGAAATTCCATTCCATCTAAAGACTTGGTGCAGCCTCCATCCTTTGCATCACAAATTGAGATAATTTTTATGACTAGTTGATATTAATCTCATCGCATAAATGTTCTCCACTTGTTGAGAAGCAAAGCCACCGAGGCAACTAACCATCGAAACAAAGGCGGAATTTTTCTTTTCTTTTATGAAAGAAATCTTGAAAAAAAAATATTAGTTACAGAGATGATATTACATTAAAAATTAGCATAATTAGATTTAATTATGTTGTTTAATAATCACACAAAGGACAAAGTTAAAGTGAATGTAAGAACACAGGACTGTTACCTCTCTAAACTTGGATGATTTTTCAGTGTAAAGGACCTTGTACAAGTCAACAATGGCACACCTCAACCGACAATCATGAGACAACCCCGAGCTGTTTAAGAAGAGATACCATAGATTTGAAGCCAATGTTAATGATACAAAATAACATGAATAATAGAATAATTGTAATGGCTCTTATGTTATTACAATAATAATTTTGAGTGAAAATAAGTATAAATAAAAACGAGATTGTCAAATCAATGTCTGGCTTACTTCATGAGATCCCAGAGGCGTTCCTTCAAGGACTCGGTATTCAGCGGACTATCAGGGGTTTTAAATGGAGGATTCTNGATTGTCAAATCAATGTCTGGCTTACTTCATGAGATCCCAGAGGCGTTCCTTCAAGGACTCGGTATTCAGCGGACTATCAGGGGTTTTAAATGGAGGATTCTCTATGAACATTTGGACAATCTTAAACCTGGACATTAAAATGTGGATTATTTATTTTAGTTTTTAATGAATTTTATTCCTTCAATTATTCAAATATCCTTTAGTTTTTAGTCAATTTTACTCCATTATACTGCAATTAATTATTACAATGCAATTCAATTAACTGCATTAATCTCAAGAATCATCAAAATAAATAAAAAAGATTTTAACAGTCCTACCTTAGCAATGGATCAGCATCATGTTCCAACATATCAAATATCCAATCCAAGATCTCTGAACTGCGACAGGCTGTATGTGGAAATGTTGAAAATTGAAACAATAAGAATCAATTTTTATGCTTACTAAAAATAAACAAACATTAACTCGATAAAATAAAATTTGTAAACACCGACCGCATGCGAAATCGGCAAGCAGACCCAATGCTGCCAATCTGACGTCGATGACATTTCCCTCTACGGCATACGTCTTAAACAAGTCCGGATCGCAGGGCATGTGACGAAAGGAGTGCAACTTTTGAAAGGCTTTGAGGCAACTGCAATGGAAGTATTAATTATTTTTAAAAACTTGCGTGTGTTGGAACAAACTCCTTTGCACGATTTGCTGCAATGTAAAATAATCGTGAAGTAATAAAGTGCAAGATAACTCAGAGGGTTGTGGTCCCACTTGCAAGTCTTAATTGGTTGTGTACGCAACCCAGTTTGCACTGCCACGAGCACTCTTGAGAAGGAGTGCTAATATAAATGAAGTATAATCATCTTGCATGCTAGACGTACCTGGCAGTGATGCAAAACTTGTGTGACGGTATAACTTTCTCCATGTTCAGTCGAAGTACAATTTCATCCAAAATCTCGAGAGTATCGCTCGTTAACAAGTCATCACAAGGTCTGTGCCTAAGCAAGGAAATGACAAGATCATGGCAGTCATCATATCATACAAATAATGAATAAATGCATTTACAGCTTAATCTTGTAACTATGTGTTAACTACGTGAATCATTCCAGCGCATTGCTATAGTTTTAGGATTTGTAATAATGTCTTATTTTTGAGCATCACCTCTAAGTTATTGAAGGTTTTAAGTAGGAAAATTTTATATTTAAAAAAAATCAATCAAGATTAACCTTGCAACTGGAGCTGGTATAACAGCCTGGGTCAGTGTATTTGCAAGGGCATCAATTAAACCAGCCTTGTAGTAACAATCAGAGTACTGTAGGAGATTAGGTGGTCAAATGATGTGGATATTATACAATTTCAATATAACCTAATAAGTTATTTCATTGTTATTTATTAATGTTATCATCAACATCATCATCGTTATTATTATTAATAAAATTATTAAAAAATTATTATCTACCAAAGTTAACTAGTTACAGAAATCAAAATAAAATTGAAATGTGTGAAACACTTCCTAGACCTTGTTGATTGAGTTATTGTTGTATTTGATGAGATCCAATAGGAACCTCAACGCCTCGGGTGGGCAAACATCGTGCGCATTCCTAAGCTTTGAAATTGCTAGAGGCAGAGCCTGTAAAAGCAAGTAAACACAATAAATGCATTTTTAAAAGTTCTTTGAATTATTCAAATCAATTTCAAATATCAAATCAAATCAATTCAATCATTCCAACCTTCTGGAGAAAGTAATGCTGAAAATGAGAGAAATTATTCTGTTGAACGACCGATGGGAAATCTGGATGTCCAAAGAATGTCTTGAAGATGTCGATCAAGGAAGTAGGACTTTTAAGCCGATTCTCAATCTGGAAACACGTTGCATTTTGTAATCATCTGCTCGGTCAATAAGGACTTCATCATAAAAGATGATGAATTTATAAATGGTCACATATATATAAATAAATACAACACCTTCATCAGACTGAAGGCAGCTGCTTCACGTATTTTTGGGAAAAATTTTTCATGCTCCACTGCCTGAATGAGGGATTCCCTGGTGTCAGCAGATGGACATTTTTCCAATGCCTCGATGGCCTGATGATTAAAAATTATTTTCTTGAAAATTTGACATGAATACTAACAAATTATTTTAAATTCACCTGGATTTGAGCAGCAACACATCTCTCATGAACCAGCATGTTCCTCCACATGAAATCTGCCTGCTCCAACTTCACAATCCTCAACAAGTTCATTTCTGGATCGATTCTCACCCACAAAACTGGAGACTCAGCACTGGATGTACAATAATTGATGGAGTGAATTAAATGAAATAGATCAGTTATTATTTATATTAAATTATTATTAAAAGCTCTGAAGATGGAAACTCACTCCATATCATTTAAGTTGATCTCCACCTCCTCTCCTGTCCACAGTGGAATCTTCTTCTTCTTCTGTCTGCAACAAGCATGCCATGTTCAAGTACTTTGTAAAACTTAATCACACAAATCATCGATTCTCTTACCTGCGACTCTTCGAGTGGCACCCGATATCGAACCTGTTTTTGGTTTCCTCGAGCACGAACTGCCGACAAAACGTGCCGTCCAACTCTTGCACGGCCACCACGACCGGACCCTTGGCGATGCCGAGCAACAAAATTATTGTAGGCCAATGAATTCATTTCAATAAAAATAAAAGTTTAATTTACACATTTAGCACGCAACAGCTGTCGAGCAGTTCGTCCATATTTAAAAGACAACAGCAAAATTAACAGACTTTTACTCCAGGAGAACAATTCAATGAAAAACTAATGAGAAGAATGAAATTCAAGCAGTATTTCAACTCACAGCGTAGGAGAGTGAATTCTTTGCTGACAAATCCTGCTTCAATTCCAATTCTAAAACATTTCTCTTCTTGTTGAAATTGAAACTTCCAACAAGAACTACTGCTCCTCCTTGGTATCTAAAAAGTATCATCACCATCATCATACTCACCACTGTTACCAGGACCAGTGATAAAGCAAGAAATGACTCAACTTACACCCATTGATTTATGAAGCTTGAAATGTCTCTTCCTGTGGCTAGCAATATGCGGTTGGTGAACTGCAAATAATAAATAATAAATATAATAATATATAAATAATAAATAAATTGATAATAATAAATATAATTATTATTATACTAATAATTTTAGGTTAAATAAGGATTAAATTCAAATTGTTAGTTTCAAATTATGACTCACAGATTCAGTGGAGACGACCATGTTCGACCAGCTGTCAACGTCGGTGAATCTCTGCCCTGCCGCATTTGATGCAAGAACCAGTAAATTGTGCATGACCTTCGTGAATTAATGAATTTGAAATAAATTATTAACCAATCATTTAAGACCGATCGACCATTTAAGACATTATTGATTAGTCACTACTGATTAGTCATGACTCAATGTTACTAGGCTGTTATAAATTATTGGCAACTAAATGAATCTAAAGTAAGCATTGATGGCTGGCGACCAGAAACAACATCGATGCACGGCAAACCAACCTGGAGCATGAATTCTTTCCCGATGAGTTTCTCCAGCATTCTCATGACAAGGCTCGACTTGAGCTCATAAATTTCCAGGTAAGCAGACGACAGGATGTGGGGGTTCTCAGGTGTTTGAAGTGAGTTCTTGCTGGGATCGAGGAGCACGGGTCTCGTGTTCGATTCATACTCGCAGACTTTTCTCATGTCCTGAGGACGATCATTATCATTACAAGCACAATAAAGAGATAAGCACCACAGAAATTGGGAACATCGTGAAATGTCTTAGTTTATGAATTTGCAACCCCAAGAATAATAACAGTTCCATCGGCACAATATAAATCATGTGATCCCTTAAATGTCCCATTGATGAATGCAACGATTTTAAAATATACTTTTTTTAAATTTGTTTTTGTGATGTTATTAACATTATTATATTTTATATATTATTAATGTAATTACGAGCACTGTATTTAAGCCGTATACAGGTACTTACTGTGGCTGCTTCATAAACATGATTTGTGAGACCAAAAATAGTTGCTTGGTACAAACTACTAAGTAGGGATGCTAAGCCTTTGGTGAGCCAAGCATCATTCCTTAAAAAAATACACTTGAGGAGTTATTCTGAGTTAACTCTGCTACTTTGAAGATAATCAATTGCTAAAATTAATGTTTTTAAATGAAAATAAACACTAACCATGAATTCCTAGAGATGTAGCAGCCAAAGAACTGCTGAGCAACAGCTTTGGAGAGGAGTTTCTGTGTGATTATGGTCTGCTCGATGACCTTTTGCGAGTGCAGGAGGTTGATACTGACATGTTGTTTTAAGGTCATTATAAACATCAGACTGAAGTATTGTGGATAAACCTACCTGCATATGGTCATGGNGTTTTAAGGTCATTATAAACATCAGACTGAAGTATTGTGGATAAACCTACCTGCATATGGTCATGGTAGCATAAGGAATGATGTCCTTGTAAGCCATGTCGACAAAGACTTGCTTGTAGCACGAATATGGGTATCTCGTAGACAGGAGTTCTTCGTAAAACTCAAATACCTAACATTTAAATCAAAATGAATGTTTAACTTAACATAACAGCAAGGTGACATTACACTAATTACTCTGATTATTTACTGTTACATTCTTAACCAATTTATTTGGACAACACCCCTTTCATCTCCGCACACTTTACATTTTCATTCCGTTTACAAAAACCCACACCAAATTGTGTTCATAAATAAAATTAACCAAATTTTGAAGTAATAATGATAATAACGACTACAAGATAAATGCTAATCAGTCATAGAATTGTTAAGTGATTTTAAATATTACAAAAAATTATTGAATATTCAACAATTATGAAGCCTTATAATAAACAGTTTCCAATGAAACCATGAACCGACTTTAGGCACGAAGGAAAT
The DNA here is from genome assembly GCA_011800805.1 of Hirudo medicinalis. Classification (NCBI taxonomy): domain Eukaryota; kingdom Metazoa; phylum Annelida; class Clitellata; order Hirudinida; family Hirudinidae; genus Hirudo; species Hirudo medicinalis. Next base: position 100,970 of record MPNW01000260.1, on the reverse strand, counting down.
GGTATTTTTCAAGACGTGAGTTAATTGAGGAACACAGGAGTAACTCATGACATTTTCTCTCTTTGGATCCACATAAACATCGAACTCGCTGAAGATAAAGAAACAAAAGTTAGTAGCTTTAACTAAGAATTCTAAAACTTAAATTATCAACACAAACTGAGCAATGATTCTGAAGAAATATAAAGTTGCCTCAGAGGCCACCAATACAAAGCAATACAAGGCAATACAGCACAATACAATAAAGAACAATACAAAACAATTCAAAAAGTTACTTTTATTAAGTAGTGATTAACCACCAGTTGAATCACATTATCACTGACTGTTCTAACTAATAATAAATAAATTACATTCAAGAACAAGAACAACACTAAATTTAAAAAATTTAAACCACAACTCAATCAAGCGACTCGTCATTGTTTGTCAACTACAAGCGAAATAAAAACAATAATCACATACCCAACGGCAAGAGCAATGTTTGGAGCGGCAGTTGGGACGGAGAGGTAGTAGTGGTAGATCTTCTGTCTCAGGTCGGACGAGTAGATGGTCTCGGTGAGTTCTCCGCACGAGACGGCCGTCATGTACATGCTCACCGTGAACTCCAACTTCCAGGTGCACACCTCCGAATAAGAATCGATGCACGGGAACCACAACCTGATGGAAGAATGAAGAATTTATTTTAAGATTCACAACCATAGTTTAAATATTTTAGTGATTTAAGTGGACTGCAAAGACATTTTAGTTTGAGTTTGGTGAACTTATGATACGTTTTGCCATTGTTGGACAAGCGTAAAACAATTTAAATGTATTTTAATTAGTGCATAACATTAAAACAACATTATGTATATATTCACTATAAACTTGTTAAATTGTGAGATTTTGTTGCACTAGTTTTACAGTGACAAAGTTTACTGTTTGGTTTAACAGGGAGTATGTTCAGATCTATCTTAATTTGGTGCTAAAACTCTTTGTGTTCAGGTGAGTTTTCCATTTTTTGTGTTTTGCTTTGCCTAGATATTGCATTTGTCTTTGGCAAGGAGTTTTCTAGTGCCATTTTTTTTTACTAATATCAATGGTAACAATAATACAAACAAATTATGTCAGGCACAACGTATTATCATAAATAGTTCTTAATTTGATGAATTAATAAAATATTGTCAAACTGCAACCTTGACGAATTCTCATGTCCATAGCTGAAAAGATGAACTTTCTCTAAGGGCACTCCATCCACATCTTTGGTGACAAACTTCAATCCACCTTTCGGCTTCACCAGGGAAAATTCGATTATCACCTGGAAAGGTCTCAATTCTGAAAACACGAATAAAACTCATTAAGATCATGAATTTATGACAAGTTGCGACTTTTGGTTGAACCTAAAATTGAATTCTGAATCTCCTTGGGAATCAGGATGCAAATCTCTCCTTTGCCATTGTCTGGATTGACTTCTGATACAGCATCCCTATGACAGGATTCAAAGATCTCGATGTTGTGCCTGCATGAATCACAATTCTTAATTTCAATCAATACATAAAATTAATTTCTCATATATGTTTTAGTGTTTACACTTTACCTCAAATGTCCCTTATCTTGGCATATATCCAAGGTTGGGTCAGAATATGAATAAATAGGTTCAAGGGAATCATCAATAGATATCCGATGGATTACTGGAACGGATTGTTTTAAGATTTATTTAAACTAATTAGTTGCTAAAAGTGATTGCATGGTGACACTATTCTGACACCAAGTTAGGTTCACAATAAGCTGCTATAATCAACAAAACATGACAAAGTCTGAGAAATCAATTATAATTGACTTTCACTCAAAATACTCACAACACTGTTGACAATTAATATAAATCTTTTTCAGGTCAGTACTCAATGGAGTGAATGACATATTTACATATCCCTGGAAGCAGCAGATTCAAAGGTTAGAAAAGCATATCAATTTAAGAGTGAGATTCAAATATTTACCACGACAGACTCATTTTCAAAATTGAAGTTTACTATACTCAATAGCTGATGTGCTGTGAAAATTACGAAAAAGTTATTACTGAAAATATATTGAATGAACGTAACGCAATACTAAGTCCTGATTAACAGTTTTTTTTTGCAATATTAATGTTAAACATCCCTGCTTGGGTTTTCAAATGCCAATAAGTTTTACTAGTGATATAGAAAGCGTTGTTGTTATCTTAACGACACTTTCATATTTGGTTCATTTGCTTGCTTTTAAGTTATTGCGTTCCCAAAAGTTAAGTTGGAAGCTCGCACAGTTCCTAATTTAAGATCTAGATACAAGCATAATTTCAGTGGTGAGCATTATTATCAATGGACATGAAGTGGTTTACTCAATGTTCAAAAACTCACTGAGTTTATACATTCTACGGGTGTTAGCCAACTCCAACTCGTCTTCCAACATGTTGACAACCAATTATCACTGTGCGCGCGGTAAAAACGGTTCGATGAACATTCAAAAGCTCTTTCATTCATTTTATTACATTTAAACATTAAATAAAGTGAAATCTTAATATAATTAATTTTAAAAACAAAATTAAAATTTTATTACATTAAAAAAATGATAAGTTAGATTGCGACATCATAACAAAGCGTCACGGCACAATTTAATTTATCATGTGTGCCCCCCATCCTAGCGTTTAAATTTCTACATAATCCCACCAAATTACAATTTTTGGCAATAATTGATTTATTATTAAATTATTTATGATTGTGATTATGAATATGTAAATATACATCAAGCATCATCCTCATCAACATCTGGAGAAGAGAGTTTACTCATGTCCATTTCTGAATCACTGGAAAGATTCATAACAGCATTGTCATCATCTTCATCATCGTCATCATTTTCAACTTTGTTCATAGAATTGCTTTCACCAGCAAAAGATTTCAGGGTGCTTGGACCAAAATGTCCAAATTCATCATCATCATCATCCTCACTCAAGAGGCTGGAAACCTGTTTCATGGTCTGAGAACCACTGTAGTACGACATTTCCACTGATAAAAAATAAACAAAAGAATTATAATATTGTCTTTTTTACAATTGATAAGAATCATTTTAATGAACCAACTGGATCTGTAATCACTCGACATTTTTCCTCTCTTTGGAGTGGATTCTCTGGAGGATGATGAACATGACAACTCGCTGAGGTTCAGGTTCATTGCACCACTTCCTTCTCCTTGAACTGCTCCATCAGTTTCCATTTTTGAAACTGAAGATTCCTTGTCTTTGCTGGATTTGTTCTTCAAACATAAACTTAGGTTTTCAATTTGAGAAATCGAACAAAAAAATAGACAAATATTGTGGGACTTTTAAACTTAATAAAACACTGATTTTTAACTTAAAAAGTCGAAATAGTGATATAGCTGACATAATTGATGCAGCTTAGCAACAAAAAAAATCCAATTAATTTTATTTTTACATGTTGTTGATTTTGTTTAAAACTTAGAAACCTTATAAAAATGCAGTTGTACTTTTCATTAAAACTGGACAAACATCCACAACATACACAAACAATAACACCATTCTAAACTAAAAGACATTCAAAGTCACCCAAAGATATTAAATGATTTACTTAGATGAAAGGTCAGAATTTGAAGAAATTGAAAGGCAAACTTTCATCTTGAGTAATTAAATAAAATATAAATTAATTAAAATAAAATATGAAGTGAAACTTCTATGCTTATGCAAATATCAATTTATCAATATATGACCTAAAAACTTGGCTTAGCAAGAAACTCTTGGCAATAATTCCTAGTTTTACAGGTTGTCAACATTCACAATGCTATAATTTATTTTCAAAATAACAATCACAGAAGATCTAACAGTAGAGTACAGGTCAGTTCCAATATCCTGGAAAAGCTGAGAAGAGGAAGGATAGATGGACGACCAGAGTGAGTTGACTTTGCTCAAACTGCTTGGAGAATCTTTCTTCTCTTCTGGAGCTTGAGCATCTGATGAGTTCTCTGAGTGCTAAGTGAGCAATTAATCAAGCTATGAACAAAATAATTATGGAATTTAACTGGACTAATTCAATGTCCGCCTCATATTTTGTATGCACCATGCTGCACTATAATACACCAAACATAACAACTGCTTAAAAACATAATTGACTACAATTATAGATATATTTTATAAATATTTATAAAATACATTAATAAATGATTAATAGATTATATATATTTATAAAATACATTAATAAATAGATTAATCTATAAATATTTATAAAATACATACAATTTAATAAATATTAAAGAATTATAATTTTAAAAAATTTCCAAATTATAATTTGGAACTATTTAAATTAGCTTCAACCAACATTAGTCCAGTCTTACTAACATATGCCTTGATCATTGAGGGCTGTTCAGGGGAGGTGTCACCCCAGGAGTCCAACTTTATAAAAGAACTTTTTCTCTCCCCAATTGGAGGGGAATCTGCTTTTCGTTTCCTTGACAACTCTGATCCATCTCTGCTGCATCCTCCATCCTTGGTAATGTAAGAATATAAGATCATCATCCTCATCCTCATCACCATTATTAGGACAAATGCAAGTACTTAATCTTGCAAATAAATTGGTATTGCAGCCTCTTAAACATCATTATTCTAAGCAAATATACCTTAAAAACATCAGCTTGACTTAAAAAGAAAAATTATTTAAATAATTAATCAAGAAAATTAAAGTGGTAGAAGTGACCCGGACTAAAATCACACACTTCCATTGAGTTTTAATGAACACCAATAACATCCCACATTAAATAGCATAACTGCTTTTGCCATGAATTTACTATAAACACTATAAGTTACATAAGTTAATTACAAGGCACATTACATAATTACAAGTTACATTAATTGATTACGAGTTACATCAATTAATTACAGACTTCCTTCTAATTCTTTCAACTTCAGCAGTCACTTATAGGCACAAGTTATTTTAGCCAACTAACCAATGGACCAAAAACAGAACTTTTCTTTTCCTTTGAAATCTAAATAAATTAAATTAATATTTAAAAATGTGAGTGAAATCACGTAAAACAGCATAATGCCGTAACACAGGCCTGATGTGAAAAAGATGCGAGTTTGCCAACCTCCTTGAACAACTTGGATGGTTTAGTGTAAAGGACCTTGTACAAGTCAACGATGGCACACCTCAACCGACAATCATGAGACAACCCCGAGCTGTTTAAGAAGAGATACCATAGATTTGAAGCCAATGTTGGTGACACAAAATAACATGAATAATAGAATAATTATAATACCTCTGTTATTGCAATAATAATTTTGAGTGAAAATAATGAAAATAAGTATAAATAAAAACGAGATTGTCAAATCAATGTCTGGCTTACTTCATGAGATCCCAGAGGCGTTCCTTCAAGGACTCGGTATTCAGCGGACTATCAGGGGTTTTAAATGGAGGATTCTNGATTGTCAAATCAATGTCTGGCTTACTTCATGAGATCCCAGAGGCGTTCCTTCAAGGACTCGGTATTCAGCGGACTATCAGGGGTTTTAAATGGAGGATTCTCTATGAACATTTGGACAATCTTAAATCTGAATTTTGTTTTGAAATTATTTTCAGTAAGTTGCAAAAATTGAGATGCAAGAACTCAAAACACCAAACCTCAGAAACGGATCAACATCATTCACGACCAGATCAAGCAGCCAGTCCAGGATCTCAGAACTTGCACTGACTGTTTTATATAAATCTTATTGTCTTAAGAAGTAAAAATTATTCTTATCTATTACAATATATAATCCTTCGCCAATAAAATGAGTTTCCATATAAATATTAATAATAACAACAAAATTTGGACCATTCCTGATTTTGAACATTTCGCAAGATACAGGTAAACAGTTACCACAAACCTGCTGCATAATCAATGAGGGCAGCAAGTGCGGCCAGTCTGACATCGATAAAGTTTCCCTCCACGGCATAACCTTTGAACAAACTAGGATCGCATGGCAGATGGCCGAATGATTGCAACCTTCTTAGAGCTCTCAAGCAACTGGAAAAAACATTAATATTCCACAAGAACTTGTTTGTAATTTATCGGCCACCAAACCTTAATAATACATCTAATTTCACAATCACAATTCACAATCATAATAACATTCAATCTTTTATCAACACACCTCACAGTCACACTGAATTTGTAGGAAGAGATTATTTTCTCCATGTTGAGACATTTGACAATTTCTTCCAAAATTTCTTTTGTGTCACTTGTGAGCAGATCAGCACTCGGTTTGTTCCTGAATTTTTTTAAATGTTTTAAAAAGGAGTTGCGGTTTACAGGATTTATTAAAATAAATATGAAATATAACCATGACAGAAAGTATTTAGAATAATTACGTTGCAAAATAGTAAGGCTATGAAGGTATCAAGGTTTATGAAGACATCACATAAACAATATTTCAACCTGAAGGGTGATTCACATTTTACAGAACTTTGTTAAATTAAAATTCAACATTTGCAATGCACAATGTCAAATGAGGTTTGAAAACTTGTCGTTCGTGTGCCATAATAAACAACGTCATAATTGTAAACATCCAAGTTAAGCAGTCACTTGAATCAGAACAAACCATGTGACAGAAACTGTTGTCATGGCTTGGGTCACTGTGTTAGCAAGTGCATCCACTAGATTGGCTTTATAGTAACAGTCTGAGTACTGAAATGATAAAATCAATGAATTTAAGTGAATTAGAACTAAGCGCAAAAATAAGAAGCAAATGAAACAAGCAGGAAAATTCCAAAAATGTGTGAACCTTGTTGATTGAATTGTCGTTGTATTTGAAAAGATTTAGCAAAAACCTAAGAGTGTCAGAAGAACAAATGTCATTTGCATTCCTCAGCTCTGAAATTGCTAGAGGTAAAGCCTGTAAAGCAATAGAAAATAGAAATCACATCTCAAGACAATCAATTTTTTCCAAAAATTTTCTCTTTTCATAGGAAAATTAGATTTTAAAGCTAGCATAATAAATGTGAGAATGTTAAAACAAAACAATAAGACAGACATCACGAAAACAAAATGCCCCAACCTTCTGTAGGAAGTAATGCTGGAAATTTGAAAAATTATTTCGTCGAACCACCAAAGGACAAGAAGGAGAACCAAAGAACTTTTTGAAGATTTCAATCAAAGCAGAGGAGCTGTTGAGATGATTTTCAACCTGGTGACAAAAAAATGAATGCAGTTCAAATGCAATAAATAAGAATTCATAACTTATTCTACTTTCATCAGACTGAAAGCAGCTGCTTCACGTATTTTTGGGAAAAATTTTTCATGCTCCACTGCCTGAATGAGAGCTTTCTTGGTGTCATCAGATGGAAATTTCTCCAACGCTTGAACAGCCTGGAAATGCAACATTCTATTTTTGTAACTCAAAGCAACATAGACTTAAAAATGGTGTTGACTCACATCAAGCTGAGCAACAACACATCTCTCATGAACCAGCATGTATCTCCACATGAAATCTGCCTGCTCCAACTTCACAATCCTCAACAAGTTCATATCTGGATCGATTCTCACCCATAAGACTGGAGATTCTGCACTGGAAAATCAATTCAGGGAATAAAACAACAGGATGGCTCAGTGGATGAACAGAAGGTCTCGTGACATCCTCACAAAGATGGAAACTCACTCCGTATCATCCAAGTTGATTTCCACCTCCTCTCCTGTCCACAGTGGAATCTTCTTCTTCTTCTGTCTGCAACCAAATGTAATATTTAATAATACATTGAATCCAAAGCGAAAGCCTTGTGGATAGAAAGATTGTCTTTTACCTGCGACTCTTCGAGTGGCATGCTATGTCAAACTTAGTCCTGCTTTCTTCAATCATGTATTGCCTGCTGAAAGTACCATCCAGTTCTTGTATGGCTATTGTGATTGGGCCCTGCATGAAAACAAGTACCATTAAGTTACATTGCAACCAAACATCGGACATTAATTCAATTTACAACATCAACATCACACCATTCAAAAAACATATTAAAAAGTAAGTACAGGACTTTGCAATACAGACAGCAATATCTTCCTAAAGGGAAATGTTTCTAAATGTCCCATTTAATAAAGGAACCGATGCAGCCAGACATTTTGTGACCAACTCAACTCACAGCGTAGGAGAGTGAATTCTTTGGGGACAAATCCTGCTTCAATTCCAATTCTAAAACATTTCTCTTCTTGTTGAAATTGAAACTTCCAACAAGAACTACTGCTCCTCCTTGGTATCTAAAAAGTATCATCACCATCATCATCATGACCATCTAGTAACAATGCTGATGATAACATCCAACTTACACCCATTGGTTTATATAGGTTGAAACATCCTTTCCTGTGGCCAGCATAATGCACTTGATAAACTTTAGTTGGACAAAGAAATCAGATAACAAATAAACAAGAATTTTTAAATATGGCAGAATATGGTAAAAAGAACTTTTAGTCCATTTTAATGAATAAGATTTACTTTTTTCAAAGAAATAATGATATTTGATTACTGCACCAATCCAACATCGGCCTGCAGGTTGGCCGAACGGGCGCATTCCTGCGTGTGGCAGTAATGGCAACAGTCATAATGTTTCATGCTTGCAACCCAGCCTGCAGAGCCAGGGATCACCTCTACCCAAGGTGCTACATAAATGGTAGAGCAATTAAAAAAAGTGCCTTCATGTCCTATTCAAAAGATCAGCTAAAATACAATAAAAAAAAACAGTACAATGCAATACAATAAAAAAGTATTAATAATGTTTAATGAAAATTAATTATTTGAAATTAGTGCATTAATGAATACCCACAGATGCAGTAGAGATGACCATGTTTGACCAAGTGTTGATGTGACTAAACTCTTGTTGCATGGCATTCGATGCAAGAACCAGTAACTTGTGCATGACCTTTGTGAGTAAATTGAATGAGTTCAGCAGTTGTAGATGTTCATTTTAAAAGCAGTTAATTATCAATTTATCAACAAAACACTAATCAGAATGTAATGAAACACATATCGACAACAATTTCAGTTAGCTCAAAGGTTTCAATTCCTTTAGTCCATGGTAAGAGTTGTTCTATGCAGTGTTCACAACCCAGCAAGCACCACCAAGTGTGCCCTTGGGGAGTGTTGCCATACAAATGGATGGCTTGACATTATCCTACTAAGGTTCATGGACATACAAATAAATGAATTATTGATATTGGCATGAACAATGTTTGCCTGGTATTTTATCAAACCAACCTGGAGCATGAATTCTCTCCCGATGAGTTTCTCCAGCAGTCTCATGACAAGGCTTGACTTGAGCTCATAAATTTCCAGGTAAGCAGACGACAGGATGTGGGGGTTCTCAGGTGTTTGAAGTGAGTTCTTGCTGGGATCGAGGAGCACGGGTCTCGTGTTCAATTCGTATTCACAGACTTTTCTCATGTCCTGAGGATGGTCATCATTATCATTACAAAGAGATAAGTATTTAGAGAACCCAAATTGCATGAGTTCTTTCCTTTATGAGGTATTACTAGAAGAGCAATGCAAGTTTGTAAGGAAAACTAGAGGAGCCTGTAACATGAATTTAAAAACTAATACGAAATTATAACTGTACACATATCTGATTTATTTTGAAGCCGAATACAGTAAACAAAATTATATCCAACTAATGTTGTAAGCAGGGTAGAATATTAGAGAAGGATAACATCGTTGCTAATTGTTATTAATAATAAACTTTAATTGATTAGAAACTTGAGTTTCAAACATACCATGGCTGTATCATAAACATAATTGGTGTGACCAAAAGTCTTCACTTGGAACAAGCTACTGAGAAGGGATGCCAAACCTTTATTAAGCCAAGCATCGTTCCTAAAAAGGGCAACAACACAACAACAAAATTATCGATAAAAAAATAATAATGTCAAAAAAAAAATTGAGTTACCATCATTTTGTATTAATGTATTCAATTAGTTTAGGTTAATTCAACTCAAAAAAATTTGATTATTTATCAAAATTAAATATGAAATAAACACTAACCATGAATTCCTAGAGATGTAGCAGCCAAAGAACTGCTGAGCAACAGCTTTGGAGAGGAGTTTTTGTGTGATTATGGTCTGCTCGATGACCTTTTGCGAGTGCAGGAGGTTGATACTGACATGTTGTTTTAAGGTCATTATAAACATCAGACTGAAGTATTGTGGATAAACCTACCTGCATATGGTCATGG
>MPNW01000260.1:60819-89630 GCA_011800805.1 Hirudo medicinalis | reverse complement strand
GTTTTAAGGTCATTATAAACATCAGACTGAAGTATTGTGGATAAACCTACCTGCATATGGTCATGGTAGCATAAGGAATGATGTCCTTGTAAGCCATGTCGACAAAGACTTGCTTGTAGCACGAATAGGGGTATCTCGTAGACAGGAGTTCTTCGTAAAACTCAAATACCTAACATTTAAATCAAAATAATGCTCAGCAATAATTAAATATTGTTAAAATAATAATTTTAAATAATTTTGTCATAGTTATTTTTATACTTATTTTTACTTTTTATTGTCGCAAAACAATCAGACTGAAGAATGGAATTGGATCACATTAACGAATTCAAAATGATGGTCATACATGAATAAGTGTCTGTGGCTCAATGATGACGAATGCATGGATAAACTCACTGTGTGTATGAAGGAAGTTGTATGTTTCAGAATGGAAGACAACCCAGGAAGGCAGAAGTTAGTTACTTCATGCATATTTGGATCGACCCAAACTTCAAAAGGTCTAGAAATCATGACAAAAAATGTTTTCACATACAATCAAATGAACAAACATCAAATCATCCAAATATCTTAAAAGAAATTGTAAAGCAAATGCCTCACAGATTAAGTTAATAATATTTTATACTGATTTAAAACAAGGTGGAACTCTAAATTAGTATTATTGATAACATCAATTTAGAAAAACATTACTAAAACTAAGTAAAACATAAGGCTCTGCAATAAAAAGACTTTACAATTGACCCCATACCCAACGGCAAGAGCAATGTTTGGAGCGGCAGTTGGGACGGAGAGGTAGTAGTGGTAGATCTTCTGTCTCAGGTCGGACGAGTAGATGGTCTCGGTGAGTTCTCCGCACGAGACGGCAGTCATGTACATGCTCACCGTGAACTCCAACTTCCAGGTGCACACCTCCGAATAAGAATCGATGCACGGGAACCACAACCTGTGACCATTATTGATCATTGAAGGGAAGCTAATTACAGCATTAGAGTCCCTTCGTGAATGGATTAAGTACTACTTAATAGAAATAGAAAGAAATTAGACCTTTGTACTATGAAAGCTAATTATTTAATAAGCCTGTTTTCTCAACCTCGATGAGTTCTCGTGTCCGTAACTGAACAGATGAGCCGCTCTTTCCAGAAGAGTTCCATCCATGTCCGGAACAACAAACTTCAATCCACCTTTCGGATTCACCAGAGAAAATTCGATTATCACCTGGAAAGGTTTCAATTCTGAAAAAACGAATAAAACTCATTAAGATCACGAATTTATGACAAGTAGTGACTTTTGGTTGAACCTAAAATTGAATTCTGAATCTCCTCGGGAATCAGGATGCAAATCTCTCCTTTGCCATTGTCTGGATTGACTTCTGATACAACATCCCTATGACAGGATTCAAAGTTCTCAATGTTGTGCCTGCATGAATCACATTTCAAAATGTTTAATTTATTATGCAACAGTAAAAGTCAAATTGCAATTGCTGATCTCAAAATCATTACATTAAATCAAGGTAGTTATGACACAACAGTCCATAATAATAATTCATAGCATGTTACCTTAAATGTTCCTGACCTTGGCATATATCCAAGGTTGGATCAGAATATGAATAAATAGGTTCAATTGAATCATTGATAGACACCCTGTGGATTACTGAAACAAACAACAAGAAAGATTTTAGTGTACTTTTTTTTAACAAAAAGATATTATCTTGGCATCCTAATGTAAGGCATAAACAAAAATAAAATATTTTGGTAAAATTTGTGATAAAAATGTGTGCTTTACAATATTCTAACATTAATTAGTTAATTTGTCCACTAGAATTTACTCACAACACTGCTGGCAATTGACATAGACCATTTTCAAGTCAGAACTTAAAGGTGTGAATGACATGTTGACGTAACCCTGAAAAATTCAACCGTCCAAATCCAAACATAATAAAAAAATCAAAGCACATAAAAAAAAAGCAATTACCACAATAGACTCATTTTCAAAGTTGAATCCAACAATGCTTAGCAGCTGATGTGCTGAAGAAATAAATTCACACAATTGTGAATAATTCACAAAGGTAAATCACTCAAAATTCTTTACACGGGCGTTAATTGTCTTACATTTCAAATCTTATAGTTGCTACATACTGTCCTTTTCAAAAATTAAGTTTATGCTCTTTGAAAAGGCTACAGTTCATTGCATGACTATTCTCTTATTTAGTGATATTGTTAAACAAGTGCGATCACAAATACATAAGCAATGATTCGACGCTCTTCTAAAAGCAATAAAACAAGAATCTCGTTTTGCTTTCCACTTTCTAGTGGACATGCAGTGGTTTGAGGAATGCTTAGAGACTTACTAAGCTTATACATCTTGGGACTGTTATTCGATTTCGATTCTCCCCCGAACATGCTGGGAACTGTAATTCATTTAATTCCTTGTTAGTAAACAAAATTCAACTATGGCGCATAATAAATTAATTATAATGTACACATAATAATAACGAATATCTAAAAAAATATTTTAGCTTATTAAAATATTAGTTACATCATTATTTATATTAAATTACAATTAACAAATTAAATTTAATGCTGTTCAGTAATTGTTGAACAATAACCAATTAATCAGTAATAAACTGAAGGATATCAACAAAGAACTAATAAATAGTAACTTTTCTGACGACTATTTAGACTTAAAATTTCGATTTCTGTATCAGTTGCAATGTGCTAAAATATAGAGAAACAATGAGCCGTTGTTAAGAACTGTTAGCCTTCGGGTGGAGTTACGATGCTTTTATCTCAATGATCCCAAAATAAGGCTTGGCATTTGCCAGTTAATCGCATAAACAATGGCAAATGTTCAAACAGCTGCCTCGCAATAACGAGTTCAAGGGAGCCGCTAATATAAGCAAAAGATCTTTGAGAACGTCCATTACCATTGTCACTTTAAGAGTCTGTCCAAAGAATCAAAGAATGTGAGATTACATTGGATTCCAAGGCTATTGACGTTGTTCGGTCACAACTGCAATCGAAGCCTCCGTATGAAGAAGAGTAAAAATAGGGAGTAAAAGGGAAAAGGAGACATTTGGAGAGAAAAATTGTCACAAAAAAACTTTTGAAAGTCATCATAGCCAATACTAACTGAAAATTCATCCTTGAACTTCCTAATTTTTGAATCAATTAAAGTTTCTGGAACCTACAAGAACACAAATCCAGACAGAAGCGTCTATTAACGTGTAGCCTGAATGCAGATTGCAACCCGGTAACGTTTTAGAAGCAAAATTTGGGGTGGAGATGCAAAAAAAGGTTCGTTAAAATGGGAATGCTTGAGTGGTGAAGAGAAACAGGTTATTTTCCGATGGAGATGCAAGCAATGGTTAATCTGAGAGGTAAGAGATAATTCAATGCTAAAATATTTTTCAGTGCTTGTCCATCAAGTGGAAGGACCAATTTCAGAAAATAGATTAAATGGTCGGATTTTAAAGAACAATCCAGCAAAATTGATACTAAAAGTCTTTTATCAAATCTTTTAAATACAAATGTAAAAAAATAGATTATTTTAATTTCTAGAAGAAATTGATGTTCGATTTAAATAAATGGCTTTTGATTGTGATCGTTAGCACAACACATTCAAGACTTTGCTGAATTTCAAATTATTTTGTTATCTTCAAAATATCTCCGATATTTTTTTTTTTTGTAAAAACATTCAAATCACTCTAATATTCAATGTCCTCTAACATATTTACATTATTGACGGATAACAGGCCTCGATCAATTAGGAGAAATATCTAAAAAAAAATAGATGCCACTTTGCACAAAAACGAAACCTAAATAATTCAAAACATCATTTTGAGAGGATGACAACATATGGCAGGTTGAAAAATTGTCGGAAAGTGGAATCACAACCTATCCTGGAAAGAGATTGAAAAATGTTTTGATTTGTGTAGCACTTAACGATGTGAAAGCTTCATAACGACAACTTTGGAGACTGAGACAGACCACCTAGCATCACCTGGAGTAGATGTCACCTAAATAACACTCACTTTTCTAGGGGAGCATATGTTATAGTCTCGATCAGCGATAAAGCACTTGTTTACTAGACGGTCAAAGAAGCCACGTGTTTACAAAAGCAGCCTTTAAAAATAACTCCTCCCAGAATAGATGCGCCAGTCCACTTAGGAAATCAGTTTGGTCGACCCCATCAGTCGGTCCGAAGAATTTTGCTTCACTTTCGATTTACTCGATGATTCCCCGAAGTTCTGTCTGACTATGCACAGGTAAACAGGCCGATAGAGAATTAGGGGCTCCCTATCTGAGCTCAAATCAAGTCCATGATCCATCGGTCCCCCATCGTACACCTGACCCAACTGGAACTCGGGGCTGATGTAAATCCCTCCTTCCACATGGCTGTCTGCTGGCCCTGGATATTGGAATGAAAAAATGATGATGTGCACAATATTTCATTTTAACTATGAACTCTAATAAATTGACAACAAAATAATTGTTTATTATTTAATAATTGAGTAAGTTACTGTAAGTCAATTCGGGAATGTCGTTGTTGATGGTTCTGTGAGGAACTGAGGTGATGGTCACCGGGAAATCAATGGACAAATCGTCTTTCAACTTTTCACCTGCTAAACCTACCTGGAGAAGTAACAAGTGGAAATGCAATCAGTTGGAATTTCTAGTCTATGAGAGATTACATAGATTAGATTTTCCGGCATTTATAGACACAAAAATATTTTTGTCATCGTGCGCAATTCGCGTTTTCTAAATTTAATCCACTTAATTCCATTCTTAAAATTCACCTTACACATTTCAGTATAAAATAATTATAAAGTGCTAAAAGCATGCTCTCACCGATAAAATGTACTTTATCTCGATAATTCTGCAGACGTTTGTGAGCGTGGGCGGCACAACAGGAAGTTGCAACTCCTCACAAAGTTCAGTGAAGTTCTTGCTGGAATGAGGTCGAACTGCTTGACTGGAATGTTCCATGATCACGTGACGTATCTCCTTGGTGATCAGAGTTTCGCTCTTGTTTATCTTAAATTGGACAATCTGTTGGTAACGCAATAGAAATTTTGGTCAGCGTCCGTAAATAATATTTTTCAATTTTTTTTAATTGTTGATTCTGATGGCCTTAAAAGTTCGGTCAATTAAAGTGACAAATTATAATCTAACATCAATTATTTCAAAAAACATCTAGCATGAAAAGCAAGCCAGATTAGACAAACCTGGTAGAGTTGGCAGAACAGTGAGACTTCCCTGTCACTTCCATTCTGAACTTCACACTTGAGTTTCAGTCTCTCACAACAGCAGTAGGCCATCCTCTCGAGACATGCCTCCAAACTAACAGGTCCTGATGTACAACACTGTAAGCAGTTGCCGGTAAGCTGCTTTGATCCATAGAGAGGAGTCTGTAAGGATGCTCATGAATTAAGAAACGCCTTTTTAAATTTAAATCCTTATTAAAATTAAATAATAGTTTTGTTGATTTACTTGCTTTTTGATTTACTCGCTGATTTCCCGCCAGTCAAACTCATTTTTTAGCCATTATAATTAATTTTATTGCTTACGTCCTTCAAATTCAGCCAGGTACTTCCCCTCAAAGAACTGGATGATTAAGACAGCGCTCCCGCATCGGGATTCGAACCCGTGCTGCTGTCGCAAGAGGCGATGTCTCAAACATTAGACCATGCACACTGCTCCTTGCTTTCAGTAGCTCTCCAGTTTAAAGCTGGTACGCAATTTAGAAAACGTTGAAAGATGGAAAATTTGAAAGTTGAAAATTGGAAATAGCACAGTTGATCTAAGAATGGCATAGAGAATGATTTGAGCAAATTTTAAGTCGCTACCGTTCACCGTTTGGGAGGAGTTCTTGGGACAGACAGACATACACATGCACTTTCTGCTTTATATTATAGATTAAGCATTTTGCTTTTTGAATCTTTGAATTGAAATGATGCAAAAAATCGTTGGCACCGATTGAATCAGGGGGGGGGCTTTACTTCTACCCATGATACCAGCCTCACTTGACGGAATGATTTGCAGTTCTCGATGATGTCCTTCCAGTGACAGTCTCTCATTTACCGTAAGAGTTTTCTGTAGAGTCTCTGGTGAGCCCGCAACTCCACCACGTCAGGGCCGCTTTCTCAAGGCGCCTTACTACCCGCTTCGCGTCACGGCATTCGCGATCGAACCATGGTTCGGAAATACGCCAGCGGATGCTTACTGATCTCTGTGGAAGTATCTGATCAATGGCGTTGAGGATTGCATCATGGAGGGAAGCAGAGACATCAACATCGACATTGTCAAAGTCGACAGAAAATGACGAGTCAATGATGTCGAGGAGCAAAGGGATGTCCAGGCGTGACCATTGCTTGGTAATTATTGTCTCATAGACAATAAAATCTTATATGCTCTTGAATGACGACGACCAAAGAAGAAGATGGTGATCAGAGAAGTCAATAGGCATGATGTTGAGAGCTCTGATAGAGGATATGTCATCGATGTATTCGAGCCTCAAGAGACGAAGACTTTCTCAAAGTGAAAACAGTATACCTTCTCACCATCAATAACTTTGTTGTTATCGTCAACTTTAAAACCAAAATGGTCACGCAATTACCATTACCCGGTTTATAACCTTTGATCTTAGAGTTGGCCATTTTGACAGTGACAATAACAAATTAAAATTCCCGGTGCAATTCAATATCGACATTGCTTTAGTAAGTATTAAAGGAAATTAATCGAAATTTAATCGTCATAAAATATATTAATCGTTTAAAATTCTTAACGATTATTATATATTTAAAAGTTAAAGTTAAAAATTCTTGACGATTAAGCGGAATATTAATATGGGCAGCCCTAATTTATATAGTGCCTTTCAAAAGTGTTTGGAGGACAATATGCTCAGGCACTTATTCGCCCCTAGCACTTACATTATTATGGTCATAATTATGACATATTATACTGTCATAGTCGTCGTCATCGTCATCATCATCATTTTTATTACTCCACCCCTGCATTGCAGAACATAATACTTTGTTATTCAATCTTGTCTTAAGAAATAGTTCGAAGCTCCTGAAGAAGCATTCAAAATTTTCACAATTCAATGGTGAGTTCCATGTCAATTTCTTGCTCAGAGATATAATTCAATAATAATTTCAATGTTACTTAATATATTAAATGTTAGTGTAATTGATTATTAATTAATATTACATTGATTTTAATAATACATTTAACCGTTTCATTAAATATATTTCAACTCACGGTATATTGGTCGTCAAAGCAGTCAATAGAGGGGCCGATGACGGTAAAATACTTGAGACCTTGAGGTGGGGAAGCGTAAGGAATGTCTATGATAACCCTAAGGTAGTACCTCACTGTGCCCACCCTGCTCTCGAAGGAACACGGCAGAGATACCCGTGGAAGTTGGAATTCAAAGGGAAGCCGGTGGTCGCCTTTGAAAAGAACTTTCGCAGAACCTGGCTCATCTTGGTTTGGATCTAATTGGTTAAATTAATTTATCAAAGTAAAAGACTTGGTAATTTAGTAATTATAGTTATTTCTATCATTGATTTGGTAAGTCTACAATGATTGGTCGGGAAAAGAGCTATGCAGTGTAAACTCTTTGCTGATCGGGTGATCGCCTACCTTTCAAACCCCATACCGAAACAGTTTCATCAACGAAGTATTGATCTTCCTTCACCGTTCTTCTCTCACCACCCCTCGTCACCCTCCACTCAACGTGTGCTCTCCCTCTCAAGAACACCTGGATACCTGAACCAACAAAATAAAAGGTATAGACTCACAAATACTGAAACAGGTAAGTTTGATTGACCGAGATAATTTATGACTTTTACGATGAGATTGCCTTAAATGTATGTCATTATCTGCTTAAGCAAATCATATTTCAAATATTTTTTGAATACTTCAAATTTAATAAAATCTTTTTAAGGACTTTGAAAAGCAATACGCCAACTTGCAACTTCAAACATCAAAAACAGCTCATATGATTGTCAGAAGGATGTGGCTTCTAAATTTGAATCTTTGCTAACACTGTTAAACTGCAAAACTGTCCATTTTGCTTAAAATCTTTCACTGTTTGTTATGATTTTTGTGAATATTTGTCCAAATGTTTGCAAATGTTTCTAAACGTTTGCAATTACTTGCGCCAAGTTTCATTCGGTAGGCGACATTTTACTGAATGCATGACTTAATTTTGAAGTTTCCTTATCAACCACTTTTCAACCGTGTCAATATTTCACTCCCTTTTGATGAAGGAAGCATATTTGGAACCCAAAACTCCATAAATGTAATTTTTGCAAAAAATAACAAATTAAAAGCAATTTTAAGCATTAATTCCAGTATGCAGGTTCTTCTAGGAAACACGAAATTACGCATTCATTGGTCCTTTTATAATGTCGATGTCGGTTCCAAAATGTCGAATGACATGGATCGATAACAAACATGGAAAGATAGACAATGGATTCTAACATCATGCAATTGCGTGGGTGGGATTTATCGATTTTTTTTTGCATTTTGTTGCAAATGTGAGAAATATCAAGCATTTCGTTCACTCTCAAAAAGAACATTTTGTCAGAAACAGTACTGTGCGAATCCATCTTTCAATTTATTGGTCTACAAATCATACTCAAATATGAATGCAGTCTCCTAAGAAATGTGTTTCCGTATTTGTATTTTTCGCGTGAAAGTCAGCCCAGAGGGTTGCGTTCCTGCATGCGGCAGTATTGGCAATAGTCGTAATGTGTCGTGTTCGAAACCCAGCTTGCTTTGCCACAAGTGCTTTATTTATTTATTTGTTTGACTAAAACAAATAGTTGCATAACTAAGATGATTTGGATGATGTCGTCCTCAATGTGCATAGGAAGGACACTATGTCTGTAAATTCCACCGAAACCTTTGTAGTTCCTCCTTTTCTTTGGTTGTACGAACCTTGGCAGAACACTTCATCGGATGTTGGAGAGCAATCATCGAAGGTCGCCAGCTCTGGAGCGTAAAGCCACGTAAAACTTTTTGGTGTAATCGCTCCGATCTTCGAGGAAGTGTCATCGGCTCTTTAGAAGAGGATCAGGAAGTGGGAAGTTTCTTCGTCCTCTGGGTCGTACCTGGACCGGTGGTTGTAAAAGTTGAACTTTTGTTGGCGAAGTAAGACGTTCTAAATCTGAATCCCTGTTATTCGAATGCGAGGTTAAAAAGCATGCGAGGTTTTTCCAAATTGCATAGTTGATCTTCTGCTTGGCACTTGTCTTCTTATGTTATCTTTGTTTTGCCTACTTTGGGCAATATGTGGAGCTGAAGAAAGTAGCGCGTCTAATGTGCCGCGAATTAGTAAGGCCATTTAGTAATTCGCTCGGGGAATAACAGGATTCGAGAGGTGTTCTTCTGTATTAGATGAGAAATTCTTGTAAAGCTCTATCAAGCGGAAGTTGAAATTTTCTTAAAGACTGCTTGAAAGTTTATACTAATCTCTCGGCCTGTCGTAAGGTGAGAAATTCCTCTTTCTCTAAGGAATTCTTGGAATTCTTCAGAAGCGAAAGTAGGCGCATTATCTGAAACCAGGGCATGAGGATAACCAAAATGAGTGAAATCCTCTTCTAGCAGATCTTTCTTTATGCCTGCATCCAGCACATGATTTAGATCTTCTTGGAGCGAAAATGGCACCGTGCGAGCCTTAACAAAGACTGGTGTTGCTTCCGGTTCGAAATCTTTCAAGCATCCCAGTTCAGGTTCGAAGCATTCTTTGAATTCCTCGCAATTTTTTGACATTCTTTCTGCAAGGATTTGTCATCAGAATCTTCCTCAATTTCCAAAACGTGGCTCTGTAAGAGCGTAGACACATCAATTTTAAGTCAACTATGGCTTTTCTGCCTAAGATGTTGAGCTTTTGTAATTTGGTAACATTGAATTCCAGTGATATCTCGGATTCAGTCGTAGATGCTGTAACCGAACAAACTCCTATGGTCGGAGTTCTGTCTCCAGTTGCTGAAACATATGTAGTGTTCGCACGTTTTAAGTCTGGTCGTTCCCACTGTTTCCAGACCTGCACTGAACAAACGTTGTCTCTAGATCCGCTATCTAATTCGAAAAAATGTTCTTAGTTTCTAATTTGCAATTAAATGAGTGTGACTGGGAACTATATGAATGATATTAAAAGCTCTGTTCTGTTGAAATTTCTTCTTCAGACTTGCCTTTTCAATGCCCTATTATCCCGCAGAAATACACTCAGCTTGTTTATATCTGCAATCATTTGCATGGTGTCCTTTATTTTCACTTCTTGGGCATGTACCTTTAGGGATTGGAAAGTTTGACGTCGCTTGTTGTCGTTAATGATGTGTTGGGACTGCTTCTCCTATGTGTTGGACTATATTGGATAGCCTTTTCTGGATTCTTTCGATCGTTTTTACCTTTTGCACGGTCTCGAAATTGTCTTATTACCGTGAACTGTTGATTTAGCAACTTTAGAAGCTTCCTCCACTTCTATGGCTATTTCAAAAGCTCTATTGAAAGTTAATTCGTCCTCTGGAATTTTAAATAGTGACTTCAAAACCGCCTCGTTACAACCAACTGAACAAATGAATCTTGTTCTTAAGGCCTCATCAAGCGTGTTCTTGATACTTGGAAAGTCACATGTAGTAGTCGCTCCTCTAATTTTCGCCGCTAATTCTTGAATTGACTCACCTGGCTCTCGTTTCACATCTGTCCAAAATCGAAGCCGTTCTCGTACTAAAATCTTTGGGGTTTAAATTTTGAATCATGACTTCTTGCATCTCAGCAAAGCCCAACCTGTTCCCGTCGCATGGTATGAGTCGTTGAGCTGCCGCCGTCTGCAGGAGTTTGTAAATTGAAGGAGACTGGTTCGTTAGGAAAACCTGTGAAATTCTTGCTGTAGGAAATGAATTTGCCTACACAAACGTCAGAAAACGACTTAAATAATCATTCCACAACTCCTTAGTTGGATCGAAAGAGACAAAATTTGGAATATCTGTTGAATTCTCTGTCAGTGAATGCACCAACATTTCCCTTTGCTTTAAAAATGCCTCGAAAAACTTGCCACTTGTAGGAACAACAACAAAACTGTTAATACTCACTTCAATAGGCCAAATTTCCAACAGAATCAAAAATGACGATGTTGTAACAAAAGTATTTCGAAAAAGTTATTTTATCGACTGCGTCAATTGTTGAGTCTTTTGTATTTAACTCAACTTTAAAGAGCAACAGAAACACATACTTTATTACGACAACTCTTTGAAATGAAAGAACGCGGACTATCACTGACTCAACGTACAACATCAAAACCACACGAGAACTAAACGTACTACCATACTTCCCAGAACCCTGGAATCAAACCCTTATATACGAAACAAGTCCCGTCCGTATCAGTAATGTACCTCACGTCACAACAATATCATTAATATTTATTAGTAATAACATAATTATTTTTAACAATAAACGAGTGATGATGATGTTAATAATAATAATTAATAATAATAATAATAATAATAATAATAACCGAAACCATCAGCTCAAAAACCCTGACTTGATTCCAATCTTGCCTAACTTCCACCGATCTCAACAAACATCTTACAATTACAACAATATCATTAATATTTATTAGTAATAACATAATTATTTTTAACAATAAACGAGTGATGATGATGTTAATAATAATTAATAATAATAATAATAATAATAATAATAATAATAATAATAACCGAAACCATCAGCTCAAAAACCCTAACTTGATTCNATAATAATAATAATAATAATAATAATAATAATAATAATAATAATAATAATAATAATAATAATAATAATAATAACCGAAACCATCAGCTCAAAAACCCTAACTTGATTCCAATCTTGCCTAACTTCCACCGATCTCAACAAACATCTTACAATAAAATGATTTCAACTCTTACTCGTTTGCATGACTCTATATCTATTTATCACCTATATCATCACAATTTGCATTGGTGGTCATTCGTGACCCTCATTATGTTGACATTAAAATAAATGAAAAATAAATAATTATTAATATTCACAGAAAGATGCTTCACAACAAAAATAGAGCCCCGTTTCTCTACAGAGAAGGGAACTTAAAATAATGGATCTGTGCGCTTGGAACAGCTACAATTACATAGTATGCGACACAGACATTGTCTCGGTCGTTGTCGACTTAGACTTATAACAGGAGAGTCTCATACATGGCATCCAAGATGTTCACAACTAAATGTTGAAGAACGCCTCAGTGGGCACCTAAAGAATACTTCCAATTATTAGTGCCTTCATTTGCAACTGGAGAGGAATAATAACTGAAAAATCGTTCAGGCTCTGCGGAGGTTGCGACATCCCAAGATCAAGCCACATGAACATTGAACGTGCTCTCTGCTTTCCAACACAGTTTAAAAATCTTAAGGGCACACAAATTCCACAGAAAGAAGACCAGGCCTCTGACGTTGTCAGCGATTTTTCAAAAACATTAATAGCTGATGTTAGTTGGTGTTTTTGGCTTTTTTTAGTCGTGGCTTTTCATTCCATAATCTTTATATCCAGGAAGATTTCGGACCCTTTAGCAGACTAAATATTTCGGTGAGGTTTCCGGGCATTCTTTGTTTTTCATGTGTGTGAGGCCAAGAAATTGAAATAAATAACAATAAAAATAATAAATGCGTCAACAATAGCAATAATTATATTGATAAATTAGTGTTATAACACTGGCGCATAATTAAATAAAATAATTAAGGAATAAATAAATTTATATTGCTACATTTAATTATGTTTATAATCTTCTGAAACGCAGCTCTGCAGGACTAAATTAAATTTATAGCTTCTCGCAAGATTCCAAAATCTCATACCAGTTTTTACAAATCTTACAGTTCCACACAGTTCCAATACTCAATCTTGATTATTCAGTTCTATTCACTGAATACTTGCTCAATAAACTTACTAAAAAACTTCCCAAGTTTACGGACCCCCGGCTTATTTCATTAGGATATCTTTAACATTCTTGGACTTCAAGCCAAACAAATTCATAAACTTTATTTCGTGAAATATCCTTGAATGCCTTTTTCGGCTTTAAAAAATAAAAAAGATTATAATAATTTCTACCGAATCTTCAATTTGGATCCTGAATTATTAATTAAGAATGACGTGGACAAAATGCAAATGAGTTTATGGAAAGAGGCGGATTCTTTTGGTTGGAAAGGCGATACTTTCCTAATTAAATCAAAGAATCCTTTTTAAACGTCTCTATTGTTTTCCCGGCGAGGTTTGGAATTAGCAGAAAAAATGGAGCTGGAAATCACGAAAAACACAAAAAGCGAATCGAATAACATTTCACGCTTGGAACCAAGAAACCGGAAGAATTCACGGAGAAGAAGTTCTGAATGGAACCCGAGGGGATGCAAAACAAACAAAGTGCGATGTTTTGAAGGCAATTGGCGATAATTTAGTGCCTGATAGCGTGAAAAATAGTTCCATTGTATTGATCATTCTTTGCTGTTGTTTTCAAACACTGGAAAAATATTATGTTCATGGTTGGATTCGACTCAAATTTTGATTCACGCTTTTGCCATTATCTCTGTAAGAAACAGAAGTTGATAAATGTAATGTCGCCCTCTTTTCTCATCTAACAACCAGAAAAACCAAAGTACAATATCACGTATGAATGCTTTTTGAGTTCTCCATTAAATTATAATTGTAATTGATCGTTAAAATCAAGCAATTATTTTTACTAATGAAGGCAATAAATACGACGCCGTTTTAAATGATCACGTTCTTCAGGAATAATTAACACAAAAATAGTTCTAAAAAATTAAATTTAACTCCCAATTAACCAATGCTTTAAGATGGATGCTTTTTGTCTTTTTTGTGATCCTCGTTTTAGCTGATGTTTGTCGATGCATTGTAATAACACCACTCAACAAATTCCAACATAAATCATGTTGTCTCGACTAATACATTGACGATTGCAATGTTGCAAGTATTAATGCCGAATGTATAACTTCTACAAATGTTACCGCAATTAGATAGCACCCTAATTAATATACTTAAATCTAATTAAATAGTCTGATTTTATTGCTGACTAACTTGACACTTTAAGGTTCTCTGTAGTCTCCAAAGTCACCCATCCGTTGATAAGTTCCCCTGCCTTGTAATGCTCCTTGTCCAGTTCTATGTCATACTTCTGGATGAAGTCCATGTCTTATTCCATCGTGGATCGAGCGGTTTGAGTGCCGGTTTGAAATGAAATTGTAAACTTCTCTCGAGCGAATTAGCCCGGTTTAGAAGGAGAGGCAGTTATTTCATCACACAATGCTGCTGCTCAGACCGAATGGTCGGCGTGCACTGCAATATAGCACGCACGTTACAGCGCTGCGTTGCTATTGACACCAGCAAAAACATTGCCATTGCATGCGGTTGTTAAAATACTTCTAACATCATTCAATTAATCAATCGTTCATTCGTTCAATGCACAAAGACAACAATCACTTTAAGTTCATCAATAGCTATTACTAATAAGTGAAGTGATGCACCGGGAAATCTATCAATCAATTTAGTAGTTCAACCAATCGACCGATTATAAGGCAATATGAAAATTAGGGTCATAAATATTAAAGCTTACCCGTTTGCCTCAAGCAACGCGGAAAGCTATAATTCAGCAACTATTACATCGTTGATACCTTTTCCTAACCTGCTCGTGCAATCATCGCACAAATTGTTGTCATTAAACATTTGTTTACTTTCGATTTAGAGCGGAAAACGTGTTGGTTATATCCAGTGTCAACGGTGGCTTCAATATTTTTTTTCTCGTCGACACTCATACCTAATATATTCTCTTCTACACGAATTTATTTTAAATATCTTAGTCATGTGGCTAATGCTTATTCTTTAAAAGTATTTCTTTATAACTCTTGGTTTTTGGTGAAGCTAACAATACCAGGGCCATTCATTCTATTTTGATTATTATCAAGTTCTGAATGTTTAAAAATAGAAATTATCATGCCTAAGGTCTAAAGTTGTTGGTTATTGGTGCAAACTTGTTTGAATTGAAAAATAACGATTAAGCAACAACTGCACTCGTTCGATAAAGTGCGTAACTGGCTTTGATTTAACATTATAATGTTATTAGCTTTTCAAAATGAAAAGATTGAAGGGAACACACGTCCAGCACAACAAATTGTCTCCATGTCATAACACATTTCTTTGAGCTTTCATCTTTTGTGACGTAATGAATAGCTCGCTGCCATTGGGATCTCCCCACAAAAGGAACGAAAATAACAAGGGTTTCAATGTATTTGGGTCTCCATGTTGTGGACTGATAAATGATTGGTCCTTAGTCTGACCTAATTCACAGAATCAGCCAATGGTGCGCATGGATTTCTCACAGCTTAGTTGCTACCGCCTGTGAAATAACAACGAAGCTCATATTCCAAACGTAAGTAAACTGTAATGTGTTGTATATTTGGTGCCCAATGTCGATCGAAAAAATGAGATTTCGGAGACAGTACAGTAAAAAATTCAAACAAATGTAGACTAATATAACAATTTAAGAATTTCAAATGGATGTAAGTCGGTCTTCATCCGCTTTCTGTTCAATAGCAATGGTTGGTAGGCTTTGCTTGTTATAGGCGTTGAATAGACTACTCAGCTTTATGCTATAAAACCTAGTTAAATTACTCGTTTACTGGCTTTAATAAGCATTTTCTGGTTCTTCTATAATATTTCGATCTTGCAGTTGCTTTGGATTTCAGGTAAATTCAATATTTTGCGAGAAAAATCTCCCATACAGATCCCTGGTCTATTTCAATGCATTGGCGCAGTGTTAGCGTTATGGCAGATGGGCCTCGCTCAACGTTGAAACAGCGAGGCTACCATAACGTTGTGTATATGGCTATTCATTTCAACAGTTTTTCGATGATTTCCCAGTCGATTTAAGGCATTTTAGGACGACACTTAGCGCAATTTAATATATTCGACGCAATTCGTTCGTTGTTTTAAGTTTTGAAGCGTTTAGTGAGTCTTTTTTGACAGAAAGTGTAAGTTTGAGTGAACATCAAATTGCTTGTGAGAAAAGCTTAAAATTTGGTTTTTTTCGAAGTTTTCTAATAGTAACTTAACCGTTTAGCGTCTGTACACATTTTCTAAGCTCGAATTGAGGCAATAAAATGCGTTGAGGGTGTTTACCAGGCACTTAATTATTTCTGATAGGTAGACTAGGAGGAAAAAATTCATGTACATAGAAACAATTATTTAAAAAATTTTATCAAAGTTCATATAATAACTGCATCCTTTTCTGATCTGAACTTCAGACTAAAACAATTCACAATGGGCAAAGCAAAGGGTGGCAAGCCAAAGGGCAAAATGTCCTCATATGCTTTCTTTGTTCAGACATGTCGTGAGGAACACAAGAAGAAGCATCCTGGAGAGCAAGTGGATTTTTCTGAATTCTCAAAAAAGTGCTCTGAGAAATGGAAGGTCTGGTTTGCATTTTTGGATATAAAGTTAAAAAAAATTAGCATACGTAATCAAATATTCCGAGACAACATTAACTGTGAAGTAGTCCTCAAATTATGATTAATGGTGGGAGTAAAATTAAAGTCCTTTATTCATGGATAAACTTTATATGAAGCATGTTTGCTGTTAATTAGCCATGTCTGAATTTGTCTGAATATTTAAGTTATCCTGTTGCTCAGGTCATTGCTTTAGTGGTTTACATCTGTCTAAGCTATAATTATGAGAACTACTTGTTCTATCCATCGTGCAGCTAATGTTCTGCTTTGATGTCCATAGGCAATGAATGCCAAAGAAAAGAAGAGATTTGAGGAAATGGCTGAGAAAGACAAAGCAAGGTATGAGAGCGAGGTGGCTAACTCATCGGGAGGAAAGCCAGTAAAAGGTGGCAAAAGAAAGCGTACCAAGGACCCAAATGCTCCCAAAAGATACCTGTTAGTATAATTACAATTATTTTAGTTTTAGCTTTAATTGACCTAATGCTTAACATACAATGTCTTGCTTCTGAAAGGTCAGCATTCTTCTTCTTCTGTAATGAGGAAAGACCAAAGGTGAAGGCTGAATTTCCTGGCCATACTGTCAGTGAAACTGCCAAGGAGCTTGGTAAGAGATGGGAAACTTGCATGAACAAAAGCAAGTTTGAGTCCATGGCAACAAAGGACAAGGCCAGATATGAGCAGGTTGGCCAAAACACGATCGTTTAATTTTCTGAATTGGTATCTCTTACATTTTGTGACTTTAATAATTGTCAACAGGAAATGATGGCGTACAGGTCTGGTAGTGGTGATGCCAAGAAGGCTAAGACCTCAAGTGCTGCCTCGAAAATAGAAAACGACGACGATGACAAGGACGATGACGACAAAGATGACGAGGCCGAGGATGAAGACGAGGACGAAGGAGATGAGAGCGATTAGAACTTATGACTAAGCCTACTAAGAATACGTTTCTGAACTGTTGAGGCATTTCACTTTTAATTTATTTAATTTTTAGACTTGTTCAAGTAAGTTGTCTTTGACAACACCCCTGTGTCCTGATAATTCAAGCTTTTTTGTTAAGACAACGTCGCCGTACATGTACATAGACATTGTGTCTGAAATTGAAGTACATCTCCATGTTCAAGAGTCTGACTCTGGCCTGCCTAATGTTTCATCGTGTTGAGAGTTCATTTCTGTCGTTGTTCTGTTCGTCGTCACAGCCTCGTCAGTTCACGTTCAAACAAATTTGAAGGGATTTAAGTGCTTATTGCTTTGTTGGGGTTTCGTCCAAGTGGTGGATACGTTCGACCCTAAGGCGGGGGGCGAGTTTGCCAAATTGATAACGTTAGACGGGTGAAGGGCGCCAAATTAATGATGCTACCCTAGCTGTGCGTCTGACCCGGCAAAATAGCTCGGAAAAATGTATTTTAAAAAGTTTAGATTAAGATGTTAGTCAAATTTTGAGATTGTGAGCAATTCCACGTAGATAATCGAAAGTTTCTGTGTTGCCATATACAAACCGAGGTTCTGCTCTGCGGTTCCGTCATTGTCTTCCCAGTAATTGATCACTGGATCAATTTCCCTCGGACAACTTTCCACCAACATTTCAAATGCATTTGTGTTCAACTCTTGGAACAAAACTTAAATCAATAAGCATCTTGATATGGACACGAATGTTTTCATTGTCTGAGGTCTGCCAGAAGTTCCTGCACTTTCCTCCACAAACATTGGCCAAGATGGTAAAGGCATCCAGCCAGTTGAACGGTTGGGAAACCATGTCTAACAGCATTTTTGACTGGCTGTTTCAAAGTCTGCCATCATACTTAACGGGTTAAGTTTAGCTGGCGAACCTTTTTGAAAAACCCGAATGTCTCTTCCTGTCCTATCTTGTAGAAGGATATAGATTCGATTACTGGGAAGGCAACTGCATTGGAAAACAATTACGGAACCGCAGAGCAGAACCTCGGTTTGCCATCCCGCTAAAGAATGTCCGCGATTGCGTCACTGATGGTTTACCTATAACAAATAATTCAGAGGAAGAATGGCATCGCAGGTTTCAACAAACAATCGATTGTCATCATCCATCAGTCTTCAAACTCATTAGCCAATTTCGAAAAAAAAACAAGATAAAGTGGAGATCGACATCACACGTTTTGGGGCAGGTAACAGAAAACCAAAAGCATCGAAGGTTAAGTACGTGCAACTGAATCGACGTCGTGCTCTTGTTCCAACCCAAGGCAACATAAGAAACTCTCGTTTATCTACGTGGAGTTGCTTACAATCTCACAATTTAACTAATTTAATGTGACTAATTTACAATTTTATTTAAGTAAGTAGATGTAGAAAAAAACCCCAAATAAACACAGCTATTAATATATGCAGTGATGTCTTGTGGGTCAGAGAATTCAGCATTGACTACTGGAATTTCATTGAGTTTTTCTCAATTGAGAATTTCAATAAGTTTTTAAAATAATTTTTTGAGCCGTTTTGACTGGGTTATTTTGTCCTGGGCTATTTTGACAGGTTAGGGACCAATGGTTCTCTCGTATCCCGGAGCGTGGGCGAACTCGAACATGATTCCTCATTTGGTATGGCTTCACGATATGAAGAAGAACATCAGAGCGTGGTGCCGTGAATGTCTTTCGTGTCAGAAGAGAAAGATCCACCGACATACTCCTAAAGCACGCCTGGGCTTTAGGAGATGTCGCTTCCAGCGTATCCGTATGGTCCGCAGCTAGCATCCTGACGATCAATTCACAATTCGCTGTTCCGACACATGAACAGAGACAGTCCTGAAGACCCTGATTTCTGGATGGGTAGTCAACTTGGGAATGCCGGAGACCATCACAACCGACAGAGGAAGCCAGTTCTCGTCCCACCTTTTCCATCGGGTGAATAAGATATTAGGAGTACAACGGCTTACCACCCCGCAGCAAATGGAATGGTCGAACGCTTTCACCGGCAACCCGTCAACTCAAGGCGGCACTCATCGCGCACAATTCTACCTATACCTGGACTGAACCATGGTTCTGCTGGAATTCGTGCATCCGTCAAGGAAGATCCACTGCTCGCCGGCCGAACAGGTGTAAGGAACCATTCTGAAGCTACCAGGAGAGCTCTCAATATCGAACAACTCCAACCCGCCGATCGGATACCCAAGTTTCGCGGATCGTCTTAGAGAACAAATGCAGTCTCAGACCTCAACAGCCTAGAGAGCAATAACAACCGCTTATATCCTGAAGGATATCAGTCCCGCCTACCATCAACCCGACTGCAACAACATCACTCGTCGAAGCATCATCCAGATCAACCACAAACCCAGCGGTATATGGAAGATTCGTCGCGGGGAAAATCATCGAATGGAAAATTTATCGCGGGAAAATTCATTGCCTTAAAAATTCTTAGGAGGTAAAATGAAAACGTTGGCGGACTCCGGACATTTATGTTTCAAGGACTTACGATGAATAACGAGGCCATTAAAAGGATAGGTGATCGTAACCATGTTGGAAACAGTGATAGGGTGGAAGTGACAAAGGTCGTGAATGTCATGGAGGAGACGATATCAACAAAATTGTTAGTGATGCCAGTCAGGCTTCCACAAGTGGCAGCTAGTCAGATGCCTTCCTCGGAAACTATCAAAAAGTTTCTGCAATGCACGACCATTGCCAAATCCAATTTTATTGACTGACCCAGTATTCCAAATGAATTTCAGATCACTCAGCAAATACTACAGCAAGGCACACACCTTCACAGCAGCATAGGAACATCTCCACCATGCCTATTATTTCTTCATGGCCTACTCATTTTTAAAATCATTAAAAATAATTAGTTTAGGCACAAACACAGCTGGGTAATAAACATAATTAATACCAGCCCTGCTTGTTGCAGGCTCATCATGATGTTCTAAGTAACTCTTTTTAGTGTCCAATCGGTAGTAAGCCATCCCCCTAACCAATTAATTTTCATTTCCAGGACCCATTACCTCATCTGCTGATGATCATGCAAGCTTGTCTAAACCTGGTCAGGTCAAACATGAGGGTATGTGACAATGCCCTGGGTCTCCTATCCATAAATCCTCTGCAGGGACTGTAAACTTATTACACAAATAAAGCTCTATTGAAACATGACCACAAACATTTCTTTGGAATCCATCACTTCTGAAGGGTAAATGTTGACAAAAATCGAAGAGGACAGACAAAAACGCATCGACATCACTTCAATTGCATTGCCTGTTTGTTCAATTTAGACTAGCCAATGAAAGTGAGAGAAACAAATAAGATAAGCAAAAATTAAAACTTTGACGAATATTGTGTATTAATGATTGTAATGGTACTTCATTGATTTGAAATATTACTAACAAGTAATACAGATTAATAACAACATCAACAATAACGTCAATGACATTTATTAAATTTCAATATTGACAGATGACATCTAGTTGACAGCTCAAAGTGAGCAGACATCTAAAGATAGATAAAAAGCCAGTTGGATGTTATTCTTAGAGCATGAAAAGATGACTGAGTATGTTGTCATCATTTAAATCATGTTCAGAATAGCTTGAAATTTGCTTCAAAACAACATCAACATCAACAACAAGTGGAAAAGAACAACAAATATAACTTTCTTCACCTGAGAAATCCAGATATAAAAATAAAGATATAAAAAGCCATGACACAATATCAAATAAAAACAATGTAAAAGGAATGTGATAAAACAACCACCTAATAATCATTAATTTAATGACAAAAAATGAACTCCCATGCTTTCAATCATCGTCAACTGGCAGCTCCCTCATCATCTTCATTGACGATAGATTCAACTACCACCTTGATCATTCACAGGTGGGTGAGACACCTGTACTGAACTGAATTGCCTGAACTTGTCCACTATCACTGACCTCGTGATCCTGCTCCCTGGTCAACATGGTCAGGAAGTTGTCCAACTCCAGAATACTGAACAAATCCCACTGAAAGATGACAAGAAAGACATTAATCATTAATTGATGCAATTAATTAATTAATTAATTAACATTTAACTGTTCACAATTTCCAATGTTACTGATATTAATAGTTACTTCATGAAGTGAAACTAGAGCTTCATTCTGCTGGAAAACCCACCGTGATTTCCCTGGGGTCTCTTTCTTGGAGTATGAACTTGTTATTCTGGAGGGCTTCTTGTCCCTGGTAGAAACAGTGAATGCAGAGGACAAGCAGCAGCTCTTTGCCATTCAGCTTCCTCATTGCTGGATGATTAATTATTACTCAAGAAAAGATCTAATTATCATTTGCAATGCCTACCATAGACATTGCCATTGATGGTACTTTTGTGGTACAAGGCAGAGGTCTTTGGGATGTTAGTGGAGTAGTACTTCCTTAGCAGCAGCCCGATGACATAATCAGCCGTTGTGTTGCTAACGGTGACAATAAGACAATCAACATGGAGAAAGAATATTAGGTAGAAACCAGTCTAAAGTATAATTTCCAATTCTGGTATTGAAAATTGCAAACGTTATCAAATATAAATCACAATACAAATGATAACCTTGGAGTTTTTTTTAATTTTTATCAAGAAGATTGGGTCCAAGACAAGAGAATTTCACAAGATTTGTCATTTGAGCTGGATTTACTCTGACATAAAAATATCCATCATAAGGTGTTCATTAACAACCCCAAGATTGTTTAGATTATCAAAGTAGGAAGTACCCTTCTTTCCTTTGTTCCCATTGGGAACTAGGCTTTTCTTCCTTTATCAGCAATATGCCCTCAGCAAATCCAGCTCACTTGCTTTACACTTTGCCTCAACATCTCTTTTGTGAGCATCAACAAACAAGCCTAGCTTCAAATGTGTTTTGTTCTCTAATGATTGATGTTTCACAACCCTAAACACATTTTCCCCCAGGCTGTTGGAAATTCTTGTCTACCTTGGAGATGAGAAAGAGCTCCATAAAGGAAGAATTGAAAGATGCTTTTTTATGAAGACATCATCAAAAGGAATATTTTTGAATTCATTCTCACCAGTCACAAGTTCAAAAAATTGTTCTAATCTAACCTTGTAGCCTTTGCAAAGACCACATATCTAAGATAAAAGGGGCTATGCTTATAATTGGGCCCATCATCTACCCCTTCTTCCTCAATTTCCGGTTCATCAACCTGTTACAAAAAGATTTTGAAGGTGGTCAGCCAGCCGCATCACCAAATCTTTGAGCAAAACATGTAAGAAGGCATTAACCTTCTTGGCTGCTTCCTCAAAGGTTGGTGCATCAAGAATATTGCTGAAAATACTGCTGAAGTGCATCAGGACCTGCTGTACTTATTGATATCCCCAAGTACCATCTTCACAAAATGTGTGTAGCATAACTGAAACACATGAACATGTCTTGTGCTCTTTTCAAACCACGAGTATGTAGTGTGCACACATCCCTGATGAGAAAGAAAAAAACAAACAACTTGACTGACTCTGGTACATTATTTCAGTTTTTTAGGAGTACTATTTCATGACAACGTCATTGGAGCTATAATCCTCTACGGTCTTCCAGAAACTTTCACACCTTTGATTTTGGGGATTCAAGGTTCCCAACAAGACACCACTGTGGAGTTTGTGAAGCAGCTACTTTTGCAGGATGGCATAAATGATTTGGGGTTTCCAAACAGAATGAAATAGAGGGTGCATTCAGCAGCAAAGCAGTGGAGAATGGTCCTCGATGCTTCAGCTGTGGGAACTATGGTCACATCAGAAAGGATTGTCTAAAAGTCAAGAATTTCAATAAAGAAAAGAGACAAAATCAAACTGCTAGATCAAATTTTGCTACTTTTGCTGCCAATAATTTGATGAATTCTGAGGACTGGTATTTGGACACAGGAGCAACGTCTCACTTGTGCTCGAGCAAGGATATTATGAATGATTTTGTTCCCAATAATGCTAATTGTGTAAAAATTGCAGATGGCACAATGTTACAAAGTGCTGGTGTTAGAAAAATCCCAATTTTGCTAAAAACTAAGAATACCATGGATGCCAAGGATGTTTTGTATGTGCCAGATTTGTCGATAAATCTTTTGGCAGTGAGTAAAATTGCACAATTTGGGAGAAGTGTTATTTTTGATCAATATGGCTGCAAAATTATTGATAAAGTTATGAAAGTTCCCCAGAAGTCAATCCTTGGAACTGCCACTCGGGTAAATGGATTGTATGTTCTAGATGTAGAGAAAACAACTAGTTACTTCACGAACACTTCACAAAATGGCAATATATGGCATCGCAGATTGGGCCATTTGAACAGATATTCGCTTGATCAGTTGGCCAAAGGCATGGCCATCGGAGTCTGACAAGGGACAGACAAGACAAGTGAAGCCTGCGTGAAAGGTAAACATAGTAGAAAGCCATTCAAGTCAACTGGTGCAAGGTGCACCAAAGATCTCTTAGAGCTGATACATTCTGACGTTTGTGGCCCCATGCCAACAGCTTCGATTGGTGGAGCCAAGTATTTTGTAACTTTTATTGATGATTTCACTAGATATTGTTTTGTGTACTTTATGAATTCAAAGACAGACGTTGTTGAAAAATTCAAAGAGTTTAAACATCTAGTAGAAAATCAACTAAATGAAAGGATCAAAGCTCTAAGAACAGATAATGGTCTTGAATATGTTAATAGCCACCTTTCTAGGATTCTGGAAAATAATGGAATCATTCATGAGAAAACTGTTGCATATTCTCCAGAACAAAATGGACTGGCAGAAAGGTTCAACAGGACATTGTTAGAATGCATGAGGAGTATGCTTATGGACTCAGGTGTCGGTGGAGATTTTTGGGCTGAGGCAATTGCTACAGCTGCTTATCTTAAAAACAGGTCTCCCACTAAAGCATTGAAAAGTGTAACTACTTATGAAGCATGGACAAAAAGAAAACCACATCTAAGACACCTTAGAATTTTTGGTTGCAAGGCTCTGGTGAGAATTCCTGCTGCATTCAGGAAGAAATTAGATTCAAAGTCAAAAGAGTGCATATTTGTTGGTTATAGTGACAACACAAAAGTATACAGATTAGTTGATCCTGTCACAAAAAAGTTGCAGATAGCCAGAGATGTTGTTTTCTTTGAGACACAATTCATGTCATCTGACAATGCCTCTCTGTTTGACCTGAATGATGAATTGCAAGAAAGGACAACCATTCCTACTGTAATGAAGAAGAATCTTGCAGAAATAAATGATGGTCAATGGGAGATCTTGCAGACTCCTGTTGAAGTGGGGACATCATTGAGCCAAGATGCTGAAGAAAGACCCAGGAGCCGTGTACCAAACAGCAGAATTTTCAACAAGCAATTTGTTGTGAATCAGGCAGCTCAGTGTGAACACGGTGATCCAACTGCAGTTTGGGAAACTCTCAGTATGGCAGCAGCAGAAGCGATTTGGTTGCAAGGACTCCTACTTGAACTCATGCCTAATGCTCCAGATTTGGTTAAAATTTATTGTGACAACAAAGGAGCTGTTGATCTTAGTAAGAATCCCAGCTTTCAACCAAAAACAAAGAACATAGGAATTCGGCACCACTTTATCAAAGAGCATGTTGCTTCAGGTGATATCCAAGTTGAAAGATTACCCTCAGTTGAGATGATTGCTGACATACTCAGGAAGAGTTTAGCAAAGGATGCGAATGCCAAATGCGATTCATCGATGGGCTTAACCCTTGGATGCCTAAGGTGACACAACTTCCAGTTTTAGCTGAGGGGGATACAAGTGTACCCCGAAACATTTATGGTTACTGAGCATCAACCGAAAGTTTGTTAATAAAACTAATTTACCTGTCACTCTGCAAAGGTTGAGAGGATATAAAAACATAGTTTTCATGGAACATTTATTCCAAAGCGCTATCTAGCAATGCTTATAAACATAGAACTGCTGTAATGAATGATGCTATACGGAAGGGTTGTGTTTTACTACAGTCATTTGTTTTAAAATGACCGAATGCTAATATTTTGTACACTTTTTAAAAAAAAATTTAATTCACACGAGGTCAAAGGGCTTTTAACCGCTTTTTATGACCAAGCAACAAAATGTAAACAAACAAACAAAAAACATTCGAGCAACAGACAGACAAAAAGGCATACGAAAAAGCTTAGAAATTAATTTGTCCCAGGAATTAAGTCATCTTAAAGTTCTTTAAATCTAAGGTATTGGTTGAAGTTTAATTGCTGAATTGCAGAGTTGAAGCGGGTTAAGGTTGTAGAGTTAACAATAGCAGCCGGTAAAGAGTTCCACAGTTTTACGATACGGTTGCAAAAGAAGTGTTTTGAGGTCTCACATCGGAATTTGATGTTGTCAATTTGTGATTGTGGCCTTGGGTTCTGGAATAGTTTGAGCTTATGAGAGGAATTGTGGTGTGAGTAAGGTGATTTTTGATCTTGAAGCAGCCAGCAAACGACGTTTTTCTAAGGAAGGTAATTTGAGTAGTTTCAGTCTTTGCATGTAGGGATGGCCTTGGTAAATCGCTTCTGAATTTTTTCTATCCTATCTATAAGTGACTTCCTATGGGGACTCCAGACAGGAGAGTTGTATTCCAGTATTGGCCTAACATATATGCAAAAGGCTTTTATGAGAATGTTTTGGTCTCTTGTAGAAAAAGACGAAAGAATCAGTTTAGATATGTTTGATGCTTTTTTAATAATATTGTCAATGTGTTTGTCAAAGTGGAGAGAAAAATCAATAAGCACCCCTATATGCAGCCAATCAACAAAAGAATCTGGCATTTGTCAGGAGCAAGTTGTAACTGTCATTTTTCACTCCACTCAACTATCCTGTCAAGAGAATATTGTAACTGGGATGGAGACTTGTTATAAAGCTTCACATCATCTACAAAGAGCTTGCAAATGGTATCTGAGTTAGCAAAAGTGCTGGGTAGATCNCAACTATCCTGTCAAGAGAATATTGTAACTGGGATGGAGACTTGTTATAAAGCTTCACATCATCTACAAAGAGCTTGCAAATGGTATCTGAGTTAGCAAAAGTGCTGGGTAGATCATTTATGTAGAGTAGAAATAAGGCTGGCCCTAGAACACTTCCCTGAAGGACTCCACTTGTGACAGCAACCTCATCAGAGATAAAACCATTAATGTTGGCTCTTTGTGACCTCAATTTGAAAAAATCCTTAAGCCAACCTTTCATATTATCACTAAGATCACATATTTAACTAAAAATGATATTTTCCAAAATTTAATCATAAGTGAATGTTTATTAGCTAGTGTCACATGTAATAAAACAGACGTGAATATTTAGCAACACTAATAATAAGAAATCGTTCCTTTTTGTTGTTAATAAAACCTAGTGGTATCAATAATTACTATTCCAGTCATTGTACAGTTAATAACAGCTTTAACATTTCTTTTTTTATTCATGTTTTCCTCTTTCATTTTCACATTTCTTCAGTCTATCACACTGCTTCCTCAGTGCAATCATCACAAACTATAACTGTTTTCTTTTCTCTGAATGTTCCCTGCAAATAAAGTTGTTA
Organism: Hirudo medicinalis; assembly: GCA_011800805.1. NCBI lineage: Eukaryota > Metazoa > Annelida > Clitellata > Hirudinida > Hirudinidae > Hirudo > Hirudo medicinalis. The sequence goes on along the minus strand of MPNW01000260.1, from coordinate 62,635 downwards.
CAAATGTCATACTTTGAACGGCTTTTACAGTCTTGATCACGAGCACAGACAAAACATCTTCCAATAGTTTTATTTTCCTGAGGTTTTATATGTCTCGCAAGGCTGTGCTCAACAAGAACAAACATGCATATGGCTGCAAGAATAGGTTCTTGAATTCCGACTGGGTTTCTTGCCCTTCCATCTACCATCGGCTTCACCATATCTTCAGCCAGCTGCATGAGAAAGATTCGGTGCCTATGAGACTTTCCCACGTTATAATTTGGATCATGATCTGACCAAGCACAGAAGGCATTGTGACCTGCAATATCGATGGTGTCGAAGAACAAGGCTAGTGGCCACCGTCTACTCATCCGTGGACACCTGTACTCACGCACAAGTTTATCCACAGCACTTTTTATTCTATTATAATCTAAGATCATTACCGGCTTGAAATCATGCTCTTCTCCTTCAATTGCTGTTTGGTTGTTGTGTTGTCGAGCTGACATTTTGTGTCAATAAATCTTCTTTGTTAATAAATCTCAGCGATTTCAACAAAAAGGACAGATAAATCCACTTGAAACAGTTATTTATAGCACCTTCTGCAATGATATCCTGCAAAGAACAGATGCTACTTAAAAAAAATCTATGACAAAACCCGATCTAAATACTGCTGTGTGTCACTGACTAGCTTGAAAAACTGTCACATCAAAGCATGACTCCTTCAACACTTATGAGAAACAAAGCGAAGAGCTGTCTCTGGTTCATCAGACAGAAACTCGACAAACACCGCAACATGCTTTTTAACCCACTAGATTATGGCCATAAAGAAGATAGAAGAAGTACAACTCAGCCTTTCTGAAAAATAGAGAACAGGAAGTTTCATGCCTGCTATTGATAACTTTATCATTTCTCTCGTTATCATTTCAACGTCTGCAAGCATATAAAGAGTTTTGGAGTGTTCAACACATGCTCTCCTCTGACAACACATCAGGTTGAAGCTTCAAATACAATCAGTGGATTTGAGAGCTATGCTCAGCAGTTATGCTAGCACAGATCTCATATACTGCTGGGTTCAAGAAAAAAGAAGCAACCTGTTGTAAAGGAAAGCATGATTTTTTTTCTCTGCATCCTGTGTTGTTGTAGTTGTTCTCAATGTCGTCCCCATCCTAATCATCTAGTAATGAAATAGACATTAATTCACTACAAAAAAAAACCGCGTCATAAATCACAATCAATGTTCTAACTGACAAATACTGGATGCAATAACGATCCTCGGTTGCAACGTTTTTTCTTTTGGCAATATTACGCACTAACCAGAACGATCTTAAATCTTCCGTGATGACATCCATTTCAATCCCTGAACGCAATGAACGTAACTCGATTTTAACATACCTGTCGCATGCTCGACATCGAATACTTTTCGCTAAAATCGCATGGACTTGCGGTAACGTATTCACGACGGCCGCCGCTGCACAAAGCCCCAAACCACAAGGATGCATGAGGGAGGAGCCGTCACAAGCACCTCAGCGCCAAGAATTCACAAAACGGGTGCGTAAAACATGTGCTGCAAACCCCATCCCAGTACTCAATGAGAAAAGCGTACGAGTGACGGAATATCTATTTATTTATTGACGGAATATTTATTTATTTGATTAAAGTCCGTTGCATGACTAAGATGATTTGGACTACGGAATATCTGCTTGCCCCGTGCGCGACTTTTTTTTTCGTAACCTAAACGAATAACTCATGAATAATTAATATCAACGCTGAAACATGATTGGTTGAAGGGGGAAATTCCATTGTTGAGACGCAAGAGTAGAGTGCTGAAACATGATTG
>MPNW01000260.1:43294-57614 GCA_011800805.1 Hirudo medicinalis | reverse complement strand
ATACACTTGTTTCTAGATTTATTTTAATTTTATTTTAATGAGATTTCCCCCTTCAACCAATCATGTTTCAGCGTTGATATTAATTATTCATGAGTTATTCGTTTAGGTTACGAAAAAAAAAGTCGCGCCCCGTGCCTTTTGTACCACGATCACCCTCCCGTTCTTGCACTTTTTTTTTTAGAGAAAATGAAGACTATTTTTTATTTTTTTTTAAAAGTAAAACAAATTTCTGCCAAATAGTTCATTACTATAGATTGCAGATTGCAATCTTCTTTGGTCGTGTAGTCTGCATTCGCTTTCAGACTGAGCACCTCTCAGTGACATTAGACATTCCTTTTTTTCTGTTGCTGAAGGCTTGCTTATAGTCCCTGCTGCATTTTGAATTTTCTTGGAAAAAAAATTTCTTTTGGAGCTCTACCTTCTTATTGAAGATTTTCAACTGAAGGATTTCCCATCACCATCACCAACACATTTCCGCATAGCAAAGGCATGTGTTTTGAACTTTTTAATTCTTTCCAGCAAGTCAATTGTTGCTTCACTTTCCTCGCTTTCAAAGAGTGAGAATAAGGCTTCAAGACACTCTCTCATTTCTGCCTTGTGTTTCTCCATAGTAATTGAGTGGCTTCCACAGGATGCTAAAATTGCTTGTGTCTCTTCGTCCCGGATGCTACTTGATCTTCAGCAGTCACAATCTCTTCCAATTCAACATTTTGTAATTTCCATTTCAGAATGTGATGTCATTCTAAATCAGCAAAAAAACTGTAGATTGCTCGAGCAACGAAGTGAATGTGTTTGCATAGAGCGTTGCGCAAACCACTGACACATGTTGAGCATTCAACACGTCAGTGGACACAAGATTCCACGCAAACTGTCAGAATACTTTCCCCCATTGCATCCTTCCACACAAAAGGTATTGCTACTAATTACGTGACTTGGGCCATGTCTGACTCTGCTGAGTTGATCAAGATAAATTGAAATTAAACTTAAATTTAATTAAATAGTAATTTAAAAATATTCTTAAATATATTACAAAAGTAAAACAAAATAACGTATTCAGAGGTCGAATCCATTTTTAAATCTCGTTAGTTTACACCCGAGTCTCGTGGCGTTTTTAGGTTTTACGTAGGTTTTCTGTTTCGAAGCTGCTGAAATGTTCCGATCAGTATGCCATGCAGACAAGAGTCAATGATCCAAAGGTCCCATAACATTTGTCCATAACATTTATAATATACCTCAGTGTCATCTGTCACAAGAATTGATCCATCAACACAATATACCTCAGTGTCATCTGTCACAAGATATTTAGAAATACCGTCATTGATGTTTCATCAACTCTATTGCTGTGACAGAATGCGCATAGAGAACCTTCTACATGCTCATCCAAGACCATAAGAGTTGTCAGCTGGAAATGATAGCTGTTAGTTCCATGATTGGAATCTAAGGCTACCACTTGATATGGCCCTCTTCCAGCCCATGGTCGTCACCCCTGCACAAGGCTTCAGGAGATTAGTGACCATGTGGAGATTACAGAGCTTTGAACGCCCAGACGGACCCTAACAGGTATCCGATACCTCGCATTCAAGATTTCGCCAACAGTCTGACTAACACAACTGTGTTCTAGAGAATCGATCTGGTGAGGGCATACCATCACATTCCGATCGCAGAAGAGGACATCCCCAAGACAGCGATAACCACACCGTTTGGATTATACGAATTCGTCTTCCATTCGGGCTAAGATACGCAACACAGTCATTCCAGAGGTTCATGGACGAAATACTCCAAGGTCTCGATTTCGCCTTCGCTTACATTGACGACGTAAATAGCCAGTTAATGGTCAATAGTCAATTGAGGAACGACTCGACAACCTGGAGAAGGTGCTAAAAGGATGTCACGAATTTCACCTCACCATGAACACGGATAAGTGTGAGTTCGCGGTCTCGACCACCACGTTCCTGGATCATCGCGTTAGCCCGGAAGGTATCCAAACACTCCCTGACAACATCAAGGCCAAAGCAGATTACAAAACACTACTATCCTACTCCACACCTACTCAATCATACAGCTTCGACATTTCGTGGGTCTGGTGAATTTCTTCAGAAGATTCATACCCCACTGTTCGTCGCTCCTCGCGCCATTGCCGATATATTCAAAAATGACTGCACAAGGACCGGGTCAAACAAACACATGACTCGGACTCCAGCGTCGCAAGGTGTTTCTGAGCCTGCACTCCTTTCCATACCCTGATGGAGCTATCGCAACATCAGAACATTGTTCTGCTTTGAATTCGTGCAACCGCCAAGGAAGATCTCCGGTGCTCACCAGCCGAACTCGTTTATGGAATGACGCTGAAGCTACCAGAACTCTCAACATCAAACCAAAAAGTCAAATCTCGTACATTCCGAAAGACCTAGCAACTAAACAACCCCAAGTTTTCAACCTAGTTGACGCCAGCAAACCACCACTTCATCCACCACACGAAGACTCTTACGAAATACAAGAACGCCATCGTAAGTACTTCGCAATTCAACGGATATTTTGTGAGAACATCGGACATTCACAAGTATAATCTAAGATCATCTCAGATAGCTCACATAAGGCTGAAAACAATCTCCAAAATGTGCTGACCCACCGTCAGAATTGTTATCGAATATGCCGCTGTCGTTATCTGAACTTAAGCTGAAGGAATATATTCACACATATATTCCACATTCCTCTATGTAATATTGTTTGACTGAATGTTTAAAAGGGTCTCCTTTGTTTTGGTATCAATGAAATGATATTGTCACAGACACCCAAGTTCCGAGTTCATTAGTTGATTTGGTTCAACCTTAGATTTAATCGGTTTATTAATATCTTTAGTTGGTTGTTATAACATTCAATTACATTACAGGTCATCCACTAGCTGGAATGCATCCCTTCCATTCGCGTGACAACATCAAGAGAAAAATCCCAAAATTATATCAGAGGATATATGGTGAACATGTTGCAATATCGGAACACAAAAATACAAAACTAAACGCTTATAATTCCTAATCCCTTGCGCTGAAACAAACCTCGCAATCGAGTCTCAAGCATGTTGTAATGCTTGTAAAGCAGACGAGGCAATGACTACTTCCATAGCGGGATGAGGACAGGTGTCAGGGTTAAAGAAGTCTCTGGAGTGATGAAAGTAGATCTTCAAGGCAATTGTAAAACAAAACAAAAGGGAATAACTTAACGAGCTGGGAGCGCCACGAGGTATCAGAGTTACGAGATTTTAAATAAACCTCGGAATGGACATTACAACGGGAACGACGATCATGCGTTAAGTTTCAAAAATCTCATTCTCATGCTCGCCATACTCATGAACGCTTCTTCAAAAATCCAAAGAATGAGGATTTCTTTTCGGACGGTGTTGCAACGAGCACCGGAACCTGGTTCTTCTGCTTCACGGTAATCTGTGGCAAATGGTAAAGTACTATTAGCATCTTTCAATCAATCATTTATGATCACCTTTAAATGGTTCGCATTTGTGAGGCAAAATTTGGACGAATATGGCTTAAACTTCAAACAAATTAGACATTTCACTTCAGACTAACCGTGCAGGGAGCTTGCAACCAAGGTTCCCCATCCAGCTGCATTGGAAATCTGTCTCTTGTTCTAACAAGCAGTCAATAAATGTCTAGCGTCTTATAAAAACATCAAACATTCATATCCTCATGCAATCCATTTTTACAAACCTTATCATCACTTGGGAACACTGCGCAAGTCTCTGACCAGATTGCATTCCTCCCTTAACCTGTGCCACGTGGATTGAATTCTCCAACCCAATTACTTCTATCAATCCATCACTAATATCTGTACAATGCAATTCTACACAATTTACCAACTTTATAACTGTTCCAATTAACTGAGACGTGTATTAATAGTAACTAATTAATATTTTACGGCATTATAAAGTAATATAAAATAATAATAACAAAATAATAATAATAACAACAACAATAATAATAATAACAACAACAATAATAGCATAAAAAGTGTTGCCTTTCATACAAATGTTTTAACAAATCCTCAAAAAGTAAGTCAGTTGCAAATGCGAGTTAAATGTCAATGGTATAGCACCTTGGATAGCAGAGTTAAGGTCTATGGATGAAATGCTGGATGAAGACATGGCTCGGTCTTTCTTCTTTTTCCTCTTTCTTTCCTCTCCCCAAAGGTTTGAACCACCATAAATACTCGGGATGTTCAAGAGGGCAATACCCTCTAAAGAAGGCCCACTACTCAGGTCCAGAGGCACTCCATCGCACTGATAAAATAAATAATAAAGACGGTCGAATATCTTCTAAATGTAGTTGTTAATATTTGGTTACAAGAGACGAGAAAATAGTTATAAAATCTGTAAGGACCAGTATTTCAATATTTTCATGAAGCTTCTTGCAGGTAGCAGCCAATGTCTCCCATGTTCCACATTCAAAGTACCAGAGTTTGTTTCTCATCCTGTTTGTTCATGAAAATATCGTGTTGCTGAATTCTCAAAAAGACAAAATTTGATGAGATGGAGTCAAATTTAAAAAACCGTCACTGATATTTTTACAGTGCTTTTATAAACATTCCGATCCAATTGAGTAGCAAAGACATTTGCGCAAATTATTAGATTTTAATGAAATTTATAATCACATTAAACGCCTTATAAATGATAAATCGTTTTGCAGCAGTGACAAGTTGAGGTCATCATTAATACAACCGGAGTTACAAAGTCATTCGAACCTGCTATTGAATTTCTCCGGATGTTTCTCTCTCATCACGTGGAACCTCCTGGCAATGGAGGCATCGACTCCAATAGAAAAATAATTGTTGATGATAACACCAGGTATTTGATCACCTTTACACGGGGGAGATTTTTGAGAAACGAAGACATTGTCACCGTTACAAGTTGTGCCGTCCTCTTTGGCCTTTCCTTCATCATCCTCGTTTCCGTCCACACTGGATGGTTTACTTTGCCTATGTTTCTTGCCTAATCTTTCACAAGGAACTGAACCTTCCTTACCAGAAGCATCCCCCTTTGAAACCGAAGAGTCTTTCGAGTTGATCTTTCTCAGGCCAGATAACTTGCAGCCACTGCAGCTGTCGTCGGCAACCCTCCCCTCTAAACATTCATTCTTCTTTTTCTTTTGAGCGGATCTGGTCTCGTCCATGCTTTTCCTGCTGCTACTTCTCCGAACGCTCGAATCCCTGCCACATCTCGAACTTTTGTTGGAGCTGCTACTGCTCTTCCTCGTGGTTTTGCAGAGTTGGTCGGAGCTCAGGTTGCTCCTCATGGATCCCGAGTGGAAGACACAGGTGGCATTTCCTTCCTTGCAGGCGTCACAGTTGCTGCACGAGTGCGTCTGAATGTCGATGTGCCACCGGTCTATCATGGTCACCATTCCTCGACTGATGCAGTGCAGGATCTTATTCAGTGATTCCCCTTCATATCCTGTTATGTCGAACATCATTTGAACATCCTGCTCATTCATGTCATTCCAAAAATCATATTATACTTTTTCCATTTTATTTCGAAAAGATGTTGAATTACTACGAACTCAATGGTCTGGTTTGTGTCTCAGTCAGTTGGACTTAATTAATTGTAATTTCTAAAGGATTCAGACGGTGTAAAATCACGAATACCTTCTTCGATATCTTTTAAAATCTTAACGAATTAATTTAGAAAATTAACTTTTTAAAATCAAGTATTAAAATGAGAAATCAAACGTTCTCGCAATGATGACAGAATATCGTAAACATATATTATTTGTTGATTATCATCCGCTAACAAACATTACAATTTCATTTGATTTATTTTAATTATTTATTTTATTTATTTATTTTATTTATTGAAGGCATGGGGTCTCAACAAACAGGGTTTTATCAACTACTTACAGAGTTTATTCAGTCTGTCACCAACAATTGTGAAGATATGACCTTCAAATACATAGGTCATCCATACAAACAATATCATCCTACCATCCATCCATCCATCAAAATGCTCATATTACCGCAGCAAATGGCATGGGGTGAACGCAATCAAGATGCAGCTCAAGATAAGAATTGAAAGCAAAATGACTGGAACATGAATCATGGGAGGCATGCATCCCAGTAAACTGGAGGAAGAAATCAAGTGATTCTCATGCACCCCTCATGGACGTGCTGCAAAGGGGCATCAGTGAGAAGAAATTCTCACTTTTTGTAGATTTTTTTTTAGACTTCAGAAAATAAATGATCCTACATCATATATATTTACTAATAGAACATCCACTATCCACACTTTCCACGCATAATTGAAATGCTACATCAATCATAGCTCAAGAGTTATGATCCCAAGGAAAAAGCCTTTGTTTGCGCCCCTCGATGACATGACAAGACCACGGCTGGAGAGCCATCAATTTTAAGTGCATTTCCCTGTGATGAGAGATTACCAACAATCCACATCAACCATTCTGATCATTACACTTTCTTTTGATCTCATTCTCTGATGACCACAAATGATGATGGCTGCTTGAAAGAATTAAATTTGTTTGATTGTTAATAATTTATTATTAATAAATCCTTCGCGAAGTCTTACAAGCACCTGAATGTGTCCAGAGAATGTAGATGACATTTTATGTGCTCCAATTTCATGCGAACGTATTAAATCTGTACTGGGATCTTGAGTGACCTATAGGTGTTTGTACTTCAAACATGCCAACATCATCATCTATAAACTATCCTATCACCATCATCATTAACTTCTACACTATCGCGTCTAAGAAAACAAGAGAAAATCAGTGGCGAAATATCACTAAAATAACAAGTCATGTCATTGTCAAGACATGTCATGTTTAATCACCCAAAAAAGGCAAGCACGCATCATGAGCCCTTGTTTACCATGGTAATATCGTTGCCGATGATGATAGTGATGACTCGGTGACGATTATGATAAATAAACCACCAACCTCCACCCCACCTCAGGCATCTTGCCAAATCGTTTCCTGTGCCAAGCGGAAGGACCACTAGCGGAGGTCTTTCGACGAACTTGACTTTATCTTCAAAAATATTATCTATTTATCTTTACATGTTTCAAGTCACTACTTTCTTATTAAGATGTTTTCGTCAATCATTGTTAGCATTTTATAATATGTCCATGAAAAGTTATAAAACTACCCACCCATGGCATCAAGCAGCCATCCAACCGTTCCGTCTCCACCACAGCAGAGAACTCGGAATTTTGGAATGTCTTTGAAAAACATCAGTCTGAAATGAAGCGCACAAGTTAAGCAAGCTATCGCCACAAGTACCAAATCCATGTCCCACTATTTGGGAGCAAGTTGGCTCAGATGGCTGTGTTCCTGAGAACGACGGTAAAAGCAACATTCGTCAGGGTCGAGTTCGAAACCCAGCTTGCACCACCACGAAGCGCCTTTGGGTGACTGCGCTATATAAATGGTCTCAGAGCCCCTGACGCCTATGGCGCCATATAATTCACTTACTACTACTATAAGGTATAATTTATCGATCAAAACTATAATTTGTTTTAGTTAATATTTGCATTTCTCCAAACAATGGAACTTCATGCTGACATTTAGATCGAATTGTCATCTTAAATAAGAAAATTAGCGAGATCGGTAACGATGCAGTTTCTTCTTAAAATGTTCAACGGCGAAGAAGAAATCAATTAAAGCAGAGGTCCATCCTCACCCCGTCATTGGCCCGTCTGTGATGATGTTGTACACCTGTCTTGGATTCAGCATGTACTGGAACTTTCTCATCAACCTGAAGCATCATTACATAACAGTACTATAGGCACAATCGACCAATCATGAATCAAGCAATGGCTTGTGATTGCACCTGGTTCCTTGTTTTCCACCACTTTTCGGGTTGATGAAGACGAGGAGGGGCACCACGCCATGCGGCGGAGAGACTTGGAAAGATGTGGCAGACTGAAAAATGAGGAGCGAGTAGAAGAAACGACAGTCACGTAAGTTAAGAACTTTCAATTTCAATAGTTTCTGGGACATCAATAAACATCCGCCCTACCTGATTAGGACTGGTGCTGGAACCTTCTGCTTCGACAACAGCTTGCTCCTTCTTGTCGTTTATTTTCTTGAAAAGATCGTGGAAAAGTACAAGGTTTACAAGGTGGAGAAGAAGTGAAAGGTATGAATATGGCTTCAACGAAGCATAAAATAGCATAATCGAGTTGTTTTGAAAATTGAGGATCGTATGACCCCCCTCAGCAATCCTCTTTTCCTGCTACTTTAATCCCCCTTAAAAGAATTGTTTCACTTCAATCCTATCTGCATCAGCGAGCATGAAGGTATTATGCAAATGATATTATGCCTCATATTAATGTTAAAATTTCATCTGAAAATTTAATTAAGTAAGTTTATGGATGCAAATATACATTTTCTTGTTAAACAAAAGTATTGAAAATACTTTACAACAGAGCTTAAAACATGCGAACACCATCCAGTATTAATGTCACATTTGAAAGCAACAGATGATGTCATAAGTTGCTCGTGACTGACGAACTAACGACGAGATGCACTCACGAGGACAGCTGGACAAATGGAGGTCGGAGGCAAAATGTGCTCTCTGAACTCGCCGAAGTCACATTCCAGAGTAACTTGAGAGGCGCACTCGTTGTGCAGCTGTGTTGATGATGGTGATAATGAAGATAATGGGTCAAAACAACAAGAATAATAGTTATCATGATGATGTTGATAAGTCGTATAATGAGTAGAAACAAACTGTGATCTTGCACCATCTGCAATGAAGACCGTTGAGGGACTTTACTTTCTTCCGACACTTGTCACATTTCCCCGTGCAGTTCCCCTCCACCCAGTGATGATTCATGGTCTTTCAACGACAATGATTAAGTTGATTGACAGCATAACAACGACAACAACAACGACGACGACAACAACAACAACATAATTAACGTGTCCAAGCAACAAAGCAACAACAAAGCAATAAAGCAAGCCTAAAAATTAAATAAAACTAATCCACAAAACAATAAGTCAGCATAAGAAACAAGGAAGGAGGACGAGATTTGAGAAACGACAAACTGCTGAAAGGAAATGCATTCCTGGTGTTGGGGGGGTTGACTGGAAATGAGCAAAAGACGAGAGTAAGTCAAGGAATGACAAATGATCTCTCACTGGCGAAGCTCTCCTTGACTTGACGTAAGTGGTGATGCAGCAGGCAGGTGCTCGAGCTACGCACCTCTCATGGACCGTGTACTTGCAAACTGTGAGTTTTTACATAGGATTATTTTTGTTTTATTCTCGCTGTTCGTTGGTATTTTAGATGATTCGATGAAAGTTAATATTGAATGACTTGCAAGTGATTAGTTCTTGTTTCAGTTCTCGTGAGTGCTCATCACCCGATAACTTAATAATACGGCGCCATATGAATTAACTGTAATTACTATTATTACCAATGCTATCCAAAGACTAGCCTGAAAGAACCCTAGTGGACCTCCCATGTCAGCTGTGTTTGCTGGTTTTATTAATAGCAAAAACAATAACTGCGATGCATTATCAAGTGAATAAACATAACATGGACATAAATAATTTATAAGCTAATTAATGTTACGTAACATCTATGTCTGATAAATAGCAGAATGACATCATCATCATAATCAGGTTTCTGAACAATCCCCAAACCCACACGTGCAGCAAAGACCCTGTTTGCCAAAACCGACGAGCAGATTGAGGCAGAGGTTACAATAGGCAGGCTTGCTGAAGTTCTTCAAATGCCACGAGTGGGTGCCATCGTCCTTGACTTTCTAAAAATAAAACAAATTCATAAAAAAGATCCTCTACATTGCAAGAAGGCTTACCAAGTTATTACACTGGAATAATAAGAGATAGGGCTTGCGAGCGCAGCATTTGATCTCCTAAATGGAGCCCAATAATAAAAAGCTAGACTTTCATTTTAGATTAACAATTCAGACGATCACCGAATCAAGACCCAGCAGGACAAGCAGAGGGATGGTGGTGACTCCACCTCTCTTCCACTCGTCCAATGAAACTGTTCCATCAGCGTCGTAGTCAATCTCAATCATCATCTCCTGGAGAATCTGTCTCATAAAAATTGAGGATCTTTATCACTTCCCTGAACTATTTTTTTCTCAAAGAATTTCGAGTCTAAGATAAACTAATGTCGAACGACAAAAAACTGTTGACAAATCCCAGATAAACTCACAGGTTTGAGTTCCGAAACATCCCATCCCAAATATTCCGCCACTGTCATCATCTGGTTGACGATGCAGTCCAATTCCTTGATCATTAAACACATAATCAGATGAGTAAGTTTTTAAAGTATCCTTCTAGATCATTACTGATCATTAGAGAACATCGCGTTTTTACTCCATTTTAATAGAGCGAAAAACTCATTAATTCCGAAAATATGGAAAACAATAGCAGCTCGGTTTTGAGTGGATTCATTTTTATCATTTTTCTCAACTTTAATTGAAAAAAATATCAGAAAATTTTGAAAATATTTTGTTGCCTGAGGGAATTTTTAGAATCAAAAGATAAAACAGATCCGGTTGAAAATGACGGGTTAAATAACAAAAAGCTATGCAGAAATGATTCATCCATGCATTACAAAACCCTCTTCCAAATGGTGATATCCTCATAAATAATATTATAATTCTTATAATTGAACAGAAAAGCATCACCATGGTGAAATCGATGCCAGCACGGCATTATAAGATATGATTCTGAGAGGTTTTATTGCATTAAACTTAACGCGGAGAACTTGAAAGCCATTAATGAGAAAACACGAGAAAACACTCTTTCAAAAGAAGCATTTGAATCGAATTTCATGAAGTTTCAAAAACAGGAAGACACTCACACTGGAGTCCAGCAATCCATTGCCGTCTGTATCGTACAAGCGGAACACGACTGGAAGGAATGAAATGCTTGAGAAGTTGGATGAGAAGTAAATTTATCAAGTCAATGTTTTTTTCCTAATTAAAGAGTGCAGATGTAGAGCCTGAGAGTTAAGTGATCAATCTCTCAACAGCCACAAATCACAAGATAAACTTTCTTGATGATTTCAACTACTGGCTTAAAGCCCGCCATGCTTTTTTCTTCATTTAAATTGGATTCGTTCTTTTTAAACGGTTTGGTATAACAAAAAATAATGTGAAATTGTTTTTAGTAAGGATCATAAAACCGCATTAAAGCATCACTTGGACAGTTATAAACATACACTCAAGCTTGTCTTCTGGAGTTCCAGCTTCGAGCAGAGACAGGTAGCAAACAAGATCCTTGATCAATATTCTTCCTGTCCTCACATCCAGGCTGTTCTTTCTCATCAGTGCCTGAGCTTTTCCGCTCTCTGCTGCTGACTTCAACAGGGACAGGTTTGACTGATTCAGCCATGATTCCACCACATCAGCTAAAATGATTACTACAGGTAATGAGCAAAATAATAAAAATCAGATTGTATCAATTAAGAACCTTCACGTTACAATTTGGTCTGACTTAAATTACAGCTATTTAAAACGATTCCATAAAGCATGTCCAATTTTGCAACTCATTGTCGTTTCAAGCATGAACCTCACAAAATTCCTCTGTAATTGCTCATTTGCGTACGCTTTGCAGACATCTGATCCCAAGTCAATCAATTTTCACAGTCCACTTAAAGCAAAATCACAAAGAACCGTAACAAGTTGCAATCGCAGATCAATTCGATCAACCTTCCACTCCCATTAGGAACAAACAAGTTGAAAAAAATTGATAACAAACATTCCGCACTTTAGAACATACCGCTTACGCTGTGAATGCTGTGGTTAGATCTCTTGGACGAAGACCGACTTCTGTTTGAAAGTGGCGTCTGGTCTCCGAATAGCCCGAGGCTGTACGTGGCCATGCGGTCGACGCTGGTTGATTGGTGGGTGACGGAATAAGAGGGGTGAACGAGAGCAGAAGTGGAACCTCGAACATATTAAAGTTATTTTTTATTTTAAATTTATTCTTTCTAGAAATAAATACGTTCGTCCGAGCAACAACGACCGCCCCAAAGAATCTACTTCGAAACCACGCGTGTTGACGCGACGTGCGTTGAATACAAATATGAAACAAATCATCAGGAATGGAATTTTTTTTTATTAAATATTAATATATTGAAACATATCCTGACTTAAATAAAATTATGCAAAAAGCATTTAATTTTCCATCACATAGTTATATTTAGAAGCAACCGGTTAAAAAATCAAAAGGCTGATTTTATTGAGGCAATCGAGCACGATATTCCGCAGACAACGAAAACAAAAAAGAAAGAAAGAAAGAAAAGCAGAACCTGGAAAAGTGCAGCCCTGCTGATTAAAATGGAATGTAAAATGGACGGGAATTTAGAACTTAAAATGGACAAGAACGTGCGCCACCTGCTCTCCTGACGACATTGAGTCCCGGTATTTTGCAACGAATGCCGTGCCACTTTTCGATCACTGCAAAATGTTTGTCTCTGCCGCTCGAACCTTTCCTTTCACTGGCTTCGACATGTCTTCCAGCGAGAGAACCTATCGTGCCCTCTCTCGGTTGAACGTCTCTGGCTGTCTGTGGCCTCTTTTGACTGCATGGCGGTGTTTTTTTCTTCAGAAAAGAGAGAAAGAGATGTTTGCACAAGTCCTCGGGAACCGATGCTTCCAAGTACGTCTTCAAGAAGTTCTTGAAAGTCTCAAAGTCGATGGACTGTAAAGTATGACGTGAATTAATAATTGGAGATTATTTAAAATTTTGAATTTTTCAAAACTCAAATGAAGTCTGAATTTGAAAGAGTATAAATGATCTCATCACGTTCCAGGAAGCAGAGGAAACAGGTGGAATAAACAAACACGTGACTCGGCATTTCCGTAGCTCATGTTTCAAATTAAAGGTATCCATCAAATCTTCAGAATTAGAAACTTGAAAGCCCTGGGTTGTTTTCGATTGGAGTTGGGGGAGGCTCACGGGTTAGGGTTAGAGCATGTTATGGGCGGACATTACCAAATGATGGCTTTAATAATGAGATAGGCAGCAAAACAAACACGTCTTTATTTGCATCCAGAGTCGTCCATAATAATATTTTCACAGCTCCATTCCACCATCTACGCAGTAATACCATGGCTGTATAGTATATTATGAACATACTAATTACATACTAACATAATAATTATAAATATTTCAACGCGGGCTGCTTATTACGTAAGGCCCAACATTAGCTTGTAGCTTGTAATATCTTTAAAATTTAAAATATGAATTATTTATTATCCAAAATAGACTTGGCACGTCATAATAAAGATTAGAATTTTTAATGCATTATTTATGAATCGAAATATTACTTCGCACGCCTTCAATAGTGCTTTGTAAGGTCAGCAAGGATGTCCTAGCGAATTATATTTACATTATAAAATAAACCTATCAAATGATGGTACACATTTATATAACCATTAATATAGGCATAAATAAATTATGTTAAAGGTAGTGGTGATGTTTTGATTATGACGATGACGACGACTACGATGATGATGATGTTTATAATGGTGGTGATGCCGAAGCAATTAGCTAGCGCAGCGTCAGCATCATTGCAGACTGTCGATAAATTGAGGAGAATGAAAAAGGAGACTTTTACAACTTTTATGTTGAAAAAGACAACATGAAGATGATTAGACTCGACTTACAACGTCCACTCATTTTAAGATTAGATTTGAAAATATTGAATAACTACGTCAGCAATTCATCGAATTACAACAGAATGTCAGCAACAAAAGCACGGGTGCATTTAGCGAAGTGCAAAAAAAATGTCTTCAAAACATCGAGAAAAAACAACAAAAGCTTCAAGATTAATCTCCATTAACGGACGGACTTGGGCCAAAAATGAAGAGCACCATGCAACAGGAAGACCAAAGGTTCGCTTCCTGGAATTGACATCGCACCTGAAACTCAGCGGCGCTACATAAATGAGTCAGAGAGTCATCAGATCAACAGGGCTGAACAGGTGAGAACCGATTTGTGAGCGTTACAAGCTTTTATCCAAATTGACAAGCCTAATTCTTGGAAAGCGTCTGTAAGGTCATGTTATTATTGGATATTATGATCAATGACGTCATTGACTTGTTAACGATGAAGCAAACTCCACATGCACTGACTGTGTTCTATGGATTGTGTTTGCTTTGCCATTGGATTGACATCCGCTGGTGATGATGATAACAATTATAACAACAACAACAACAACAACAACAACAACAACAACAACAACAACAACAACAACAACAACAACAACAACAACAACAACAACAACAACAACAACAACAACAATAATAATAATA
>MPNW01000260.1:0-40833 GCA_011800805.1 Hirudo medicinalis | reverse complement strand
TTCCTCATGGAACTCTTTCATCACAACACAACCGTCATGAGCGAAGTGAGAAGGTCGGGAAACCCCAGCCGAACAAAGGAAGTGCGGAGTCATCAAATCTCCGACGCGTGATTGCTGCGGAGCAACTTTATCAAACAGTAGATGGATACGGCCTAAGGTCGTTTGTAAATGCCGTCGCTCCCAGCGAATGACTGGAGGATGGTGTCGACATGATGCCAACCCAGAAGTTCTTGCAATGCATAAAGGTTCATGCTGCGGTCCTTCACAAAAAGCTGCGATCGGCAAGGAAAAATCCAATGGCCAACACAACTTGCGATGCCGGCTGTGAAGAAGTAGTCTCTGGACCACATTGTTCAGAACTGCCACAGAACCAATGGTCCGCGCCACGCAAGACTTGACGCCATAAAAAAAAGCACATAATGTCCCAAGAAGACTTCTTATGTGGATATCCATTAAAGTATTGCAGGAGACCTATAAGATCTGGAAGTTTTTCAAACATAGTACCTGGAGAAAGCACGGAAGAAAGGACCGAAGATGACGCACAAAGAACACTTTTAATATTCCATGACAATATTTCGAAAATTTATTAACTCTTATAAAGTTCATTAATATTCGTGTTACGGTCCTTGGATGATCCCTGACCCGTCTGAGGACCTTAAATATTACGGTGATGTTTTTGGATGATGGCTTTACAGTGCGTGTTTTAGGGCTGAATAAAATTTTTCAAAGTGGTAGCTACCACCACCGCTACTACTACTACTACGTAGATTTATGTCCGTTACACAGCTAGATGATCAGGAAGGTTTTCCAACAGCGCGGTTGGAATCCGTGCTGCCATCGTGAGAAGCGGAAGTCTTAACCATTAGAACCTGAGGAACACATTTCATAACCCATAATGACATTCATAATAAGTGGTAATCAATGATGAATATGATTATGATGATTATGATGATGATGATGAAGAAAAAGAAGAAGAATAAGAAGATGATGATGACTATGACGACGACGACGACGACGTCGACGATGATGAAAATGACGGCGAAGTAAAACTCGTTGGATAACAAAGACCACCCACAATCTCCTCTTTGCCTTAAAAACAAATTCAGGCTTGGTTTTGACGGATGTCAAGAAATTTCAGCAAAAACCAATTATTTTATAAAGCGTTTGAAAGATTTTTTTGAATCGTAATTTTAAAGATTTTCCTCAACATCAGCAAATAAATTGCGATTATTAGCCATGTTATTTATTCTGAGAATTTCGAATGCGGAAACGTAATAATTAACTCTGGAGTTAAGTTGAATTAAGCACATCAAAGACAAAGAAACACATTCAAATTGATAATGACGATTGATGGTGACTGATTATCACTGGCACGTCGACGAGGTTGATTGTGATGACGGTGATGATGATGATGGTGATGATGATGATGATGACGGTGATGATGATGATGATGACGATGATGACGATGACGACGACGACGACGATGATGATGATGATGATGATGACGACGATAATCATGGTGATCAAAAATAAATGACAAAAGGATGGTGCGAAATACCTCATGACGGCAAAAAGCATCGGTTCAAAAATAGCAATCACGTGACATCCGTGACAACCCTGGAAGAAATGTTGTTCTCACGTGTTAGCGAAGGCGTGAAAATCTCAGACCTTTCCGGTATTTCCGAGTTCTATTTTTAACTCACAACAAGCTCTTCAATGTTTACGTCGAAGTGGGATAGAAAAATTGCTTCCACCTAAAAATGCATCCCACGTGAGAGCGTGGAGGCCATTTTGTTTTAAGGCTCTCGTCTGCTTCCTGTGTTTATGTAGCGCACTATTTTTTGTTTTAAATCTTTAAATTGTTAAATTACTGAAATGTTTATAAAATATTACAAATACTCAAAATACTCAAAATGTTATAAATATTAAATGCATGCACACACTGTTCATGAATGAATTTATGACGATTATCATTGTTACTATTTTATGATGATGCAATCAATTTTTCGTTGCTCTTTTAATAAATAATTCCTTTATCCATCCATTCAACCATCTATCCTTCCATTGTTGATCGAAAACGCTGAAAAGTCGCACAAGAGTTAGAAGAGAAGAGATAAAGGTGGAAAAAAAATTGCCTTCCAAAATTAGGATCTCGGAGCTGGAGTTTAACGATTAATCCAGGTAAAACTGAGACAATAAACTTCCCCGTGACGCTCCTCGCTCATCAATAAACTGTTCCAACCACCCATCTAGTCAGCCATACATCCACCCACCCACCCATCTATCCAACCATCCATCTAGTCAGCCGTACATCCAACCATACAGCCAGCCATTCATCCGTCCAACCATCCATCCATTCATCCACTTATATATCCATTTACCCACCCATCTATCCATGTATACATATGTCCATACATCCGCCTACCCATAAATCCACCCATTCCTCCCCGTCAGCTAAAAGGTCACTCCTTCCTAATAAATTCTAACTTCTGGGTTGTTAAGCAATTCAATGTAATTCATTGTAATTCAATGTAATTCATTGTAATTCAATGTAATTCATTGTAATTCAATGTAATTCGTTATAATTCAATTAATTCATTATAATTTAATGTAATTCACTGTAATGGTTCTCATTGGCAAACGTTGTGAGTTTGCATCGGCGACGTAAACAAAACAAGAGCAATTCATAAAGACAACAACAAGAAGACGATATGAAATCCTACAGAACACAGAACGATCGACGAGAAAGAAACTAACGAACCTCTTCGTTTTTCGTTGTGGAGAAGATTCTGTTGTCCTGGAACTGCTTGAGAACTTCTTTAACAGATCGAGTTGCGTCTGAAAGACAATGCAACATTTGCCGAGCAATGAATGCAATGAATGCAATGAATGCAATGAATGCAATGAATGCAATGAATGCATTATATTGTAATGCAAACATTGCTGGACAATAGTTTGATAAATCATCTTTACGACAAATGCTGTCGACACTCGATCGATGTTTTGATTTCTTGATAGATTATGTGGTGCTTTTAAGCACAAAACAAGCTTGTAATTTGTGCACCTGTGTTTAAATCGCTGCATCTTGTAATGAGCGGGATGGCAGGTTCTAGTTAGAATTTGTATAATATTTGTAGAATATTCATCGGGATTTCTGTAACTAACAACTAACTGTATTAGAAAAATATATGTTAAGGGGGCTTAAAAGATAATTTTGATGTTATCATGTCAGTATGCTATGATGTCATTTTGTTGCGATGTTGTGATGTTATCATGTCACGATGTTGCGATGTTGTGATGTTGTGATGTTATGATGTCATTTTGTTGCGATGTTGTGATGTTGTTGCAATTGCTTTTCCGTTGTCATCGAATTTAAAGCATTTGAACTTTAAGAGTAAACCTGTGCACTGAAACTAAAATAGTATCTCTCATTACATACCTTGAAAAAGCTGGAGCAACAACAACAACAACAACAATAATAATAATAATATTCATTATAAAAACAAATCTGTTATAATAATAATGTATTATAATATAAATATATTTATTAATTAAATTTGGTTTCGTTGAGTGATATATCGTAGTGAAAGAATAACTTTGAATTTGAAATCATGATCCACAGCTTTGCAACAAGCAGGCGTGAAATTTTAGTGGAAAAAAATTCCAATATTGACTTCAAGCTTAAACAAAAAATTCATTTGCATTTTGAGAATTTATTCGCTAAATTCAAGAAAAAGTTTTTCTCATCCGAGAGAATCACACGGAGACGCAAATAGCCCTCACCTACTTCACAAGTTTGTACCGAAATATCTTCATGAAATAATATCAGTGCTAAAAATAAACCCCGCCATGCGGAAGTAAATGAATAATTAACGAAGTAATTGAATAATTAACGAAGCAAATGGTGCATTTGTCTGAGAAATGCACGCTGAAATGCACGCTGGTCGAGCGAATTCTGAATGAGGCTTCGGCAGCACAAAGCTTCGGAGGAGGACTGAAATGTCCATGGCGATAATGGCAACAGCCTCGTGTCGTATTCGCAATCCCGCTTGCACTGTCAGGGTAGGGGCCATATAAATGGTCGGACGACTGTAGTGCCGTCACATCCGATTCGGATACCTAAGGCACTCAAACTATCGACTAATTACAGACAATTATAATAACAGTTGCTAATTATCAATATAATTCTTAGTCCTGGCAGAGATTGTGTGCACTATAATTTAATTAATAGAAACATTTTAAGTTTTATGAATAATTTCTTAATAATAATAACTTAATAACATTAAAAACAGGTAAGCACTCTCGTACTCACAAGAGGTATATTCCTGCAGCTGATGGAACTCCAGTGGACTCAATTTATCCCAGTGGAAGAGGGCCATCACCTAACAGCTGCCCCCTGCATGGATATTTAATAACATTAATTGTTATTAATTAATCATTTTTTACCCATCACAATTAATTCAAACTCATTTTTAGTTATTATAATTAATTTTATTCATCCCGTTATTATTAACATCTTCAAATACCCCTAAATGCATGCCCTCAAATAACAGGACGATTAGGATGCTCCGCAACGGGACTCGAACCCGTGCTGCCATCGCAAGAGGCGAAGTCTTGACCATTAGACCGTGCGGGAACACAATGTTCCCCGCTTTCAGTAGCTCTCGAATTTAAAACTCACATGCGATTTAGGAAAAGGTAAAAGTTGGAAAACTTCATCAGCCTGTTTATTATTATTGCAATTATTATTATTAATATAATTATAATAATTATTAATATAATAATAATAATAATAATAATACTATTAATATAATGATAATAATTATTAATATTATAATTGTTAATATTATAATTATTAATATTATAATTAATTGTAATTAATATTATAATTAATTATAATTATAATTATTAATACAATTATTATTATTATAATAATACTATTAATAATAATACTAACAACAATAATAACAACAATAATAATAACAATAATAACAACAACAATAATAGCAACAATAATAAGCAGCCTGTTTAATGTACGACAGGCCTGTAGTTTGATAAGACCAGCTAGAGAAGATAGAGGCGCACTTGTTCCACTTGATCTCCTTTAACGATTTCCAGGCTTCTTAGAGTGGATTTTATTTTGTTTAAGAACTGAAACTGGAATGTAAAGTCGTTCTTTTCCACTTCTCCGGGAGTAGTTTACAAGAATCGAGGAAGTAAATTCAAAGTAAGTTGAAAGGAAGCCTGGGCGGATATTCACAAAAACATGCTTTTTACGACCAAGAATAGTAAGATACCTAACACGAGTAACTTTTCCTGTTCATGAATTTTGCAGAACAAAGAATTTCAGAAGTCCTCTGTTTATCATCACATTGCAAGTAGTAATGACGCGGCCATAAAGGTAATAATGATCGCATGCCGTTACATCTCTAATTACAACCTCTGAACGATTATTACCGAGTAATTATGATTAAAACGATCAATTTAACAGCACAACAATTTCTCGTAAATCATAGAAGAGGCGCTCCCAAATTGCAATCGCAATCATAATCTCACAACAGCTCCTCGGTCCATTTGCACGAGTAAGAGTGCATTTAAAGTCGAACTGGAGGTGCAAACCATTATTAGTCATCATCAACCGACGATGAAACTGGCCAAGTTTAATGGATGAGTCGAAATGGCGCCAAAGAATGCCGACGTTACGTTATTACTCTTTCCAGGCCACGTCTGAAGGTGCACAGGAGCGGTGCATCTGGAAGAGCTCCAACCTCGCAGCTGCCACCTTCTTATTATTCCTCTTCTTCTTCGTCTTTTTCTTCTTCTTCCTCTTCTTCTTTTTCTTCTTCTTCCTTCCAGTTACGTTGAGCACGTGGGATTTGAAAATTCAAATTTCGTTCCGGACTTCGCAGTTTTCGCAACGATTTAATTCATTGGATGGATGATGAGGACGTGCAATTTAATCACGTTAATGAGTTATAATGTAATAGTGGACGATAATAAGATGACACAATGTAAGATACTAATGCACGATAGCACGATGGATTGATTGTGTGAACGATGCAACATTACAACTGATCAATGACACGTGCATGTTTGTCAACGAAGACAACAATAGTTTTAGAGAATTTGAAGGAATAATCTTAAATTAAAGTGGATTAATTGATTAAATGTCTATTAATCCAGCGCAAATTTCTTATTTAATTAATTTATCCAGCATAAAAAGTATAAAGAAAACATTAAAAATATTAAATCCAGCAACATCCAGTAATATCGTACATTTATAGGATTATGTACAATTCACATTTTGGTTGACCATGAATTTGCGCGACAGAAATGCATGGATGAATTGTCATTTCTCTGGACGCATAAACGTTCTGAACTCGACATGAATGTCATATCACACTTCACGCTGCATGAGATGTCTAATGTTTGTTGTTGTTGTTGTTGAGAATTCGTGTCTTCAAGTGATAACGTCGTCATGGTCATTAGGATGGAATGTCAATCCACGTGTTCCGAGAATAAGATGAATGTTGTCACTAGATGGCGAATCAAGGAAAATTTGGCATCGGCAAATAAAACGCTGCTCACGCAAACAAGCCTCAACAAAATACAAAAAAGTGGCGGATTTAGGGGGGACCGGGGAGGGGCATGGCATGGTGATTTTTGAAATCTAAGATAAAAAATTTTAGATTTTAATTTAAAACATTTATTTTATTTCAATAATTTACGACTTTGGACGAATATATTGGTAGCCGTGGTAAAGCTACTATAATTGTCGTTGTTGATCCATTGTTGTAGTCTTGTAACTTCTCATAAATCGTTATCATGAAATAGGTAATGGTGGGTAAAATGGCATGAAGTTAAAGATGCTGGACGAGCAATCTCAAATTTTGTAGATTCTATAAATTGGGCAGACAATGATTTATATTCAACTGTTAGAATGATTCTATTCATTTCGTTTACATGACCATCCACAACAGCTGGCAATGAAAGGTTTTTCGACTCTCGAAAGTTTAAAAACTTAATGACACATCATAATGACACTTTATTGAAATTAATAACATGATTTGGAACCCTTATTATTGTCTTACATTACAGGAAACTTAAAGATATGACGAATGCGAAAAACGCATATTTGCACAAAAATTTCCGAATTTGATAAACTTTCTCTATCAAATAACATATCGAAATTTGGGTTTGAAAAATAATTCAGTCAAAAGTTATACTAAGAAATCATAGCGGTCTTAAAGATATGCCGATCACTGCACCAGTAGAGATAATAGAGTTGATAATTTTGGTAGATTAGGTCGTCTTGCATTTTTATAAAACTCTAACTTTGAATAAATTTGAATATAAAAGACCTGAAACTATTTTATAATTAATTTTTTAAAGATTCAACAAAAAAAAACAATAAGCAAAATGGCTATAAAATATCAGCTGGCTTATATTTGCATCAGCAAGCGGTTTAGGGATTGACGCTAAGGGGTCTAGGTTCCAGAGTTCGCCCATACCCCGCTAGAGTATTCTAGATCGGCCCCTGACAAAATGAGAGACGAAGATTAATTCATTGTAGTTCATTAGATTATTCTGATTGAAAATTTTATTTATTCGATTATTTCCTCAAATGGAATTGATTTTAATGATATAAAATAAATTCTAATCTCACAAAACAATTCATCAAACGGTCAATCAAACTCAGCAATCAATCAATCACCCACCTAGCGCTGACGAAGTTCCACGAACACCTCCAATCTCTTTCAGAACAGGTAGACCCGACAAGAACCAGATGGAATTTGGGAAAATTCCCGACTGAAGATGTCGGATTATCCGAGTTGGAATCGATCGTTGGACATCGTCGCTTGTTGCTATCAAATCCAAAATGACCAACCGACGTTGATGGAGCGATAGTTGAAACCGCTTCGAGTTTCTGAGAAATTCCTTCGAAAGGAGAGCTTTTAAGCGATCCACACGAGCTGCTCACGTCTGCTTCACTGTGGTTTCACACGTTGGAACAGCAAGAAATTACATGGCGGTTGAAATTATTAAAGTCTTTAATTATACTTAATAATAAAAATAAATGGAATAATAATAACAATAATAAATGAAATAATAATGCGTTTAATTAATAAAACATATAACAATGCGTTTAATGTAATTAAAAATTATGTAATAATAAAATATTTTTTGTCATTTATTAGAAACGTTTAAGTAAGAACATGCATTTTATGTACTCTGATAAATGATGACTTTATTTATAAATAATATTTTAAATAAGATATCGCAACGTGAAGTCGGTGCAAAATAACATCATTGCTATTGCATTCCTCCTAAAAATTGTTTTATTAACGATTTTGGTTGCTGCTAATTTTCAATGCATGCAGATTACCGAGCAATTAGATTGTAAATGATCGATTGAAGTATAACTTATCAGCTAATTTGTTATTTGAATAGATCTCTAATTGCAGGTATTAACATACCAGACCACGACAAACGACTAACTCTCGTATGGATTTGCAGCTTCTCTTTAAAAAAATCTCTAAGACTGAGCAGCAGGTGGAGTGGGATGTTAAATTCATCCATCGTAAATCGATAAACCCGAGGCTTTAGTCTTATCAAGACACTTACCTGATTGATGCATCGAATGAGACCAACATCATGCCTCTTCTTCGTTTCAAATCTATACAGTGCCGGATATAGGCATGGTCAATGCATAGGAGCCTCCACCGACTAAAGAAACCTTTTTTTTGCTTGTCAGGGATGGCAACAGGACTGGCACAGAGGCTTATGGGCCTCCACCATCACACTGCACCGGGGCCCCCATCTGGATAAATCCGGCGCTGCTCCTACACTGGTCCAATCAAGTTATGGAAATCCATCTGTTGAGAACCCCAAGTCTCAGAAGCTCAGTGCTCCCTGAGATCCTTTTGCTCTCTGAGACCCTCATTACCTTAGACTGACTGTGTTCGTTGTCCACAAAAAGAGGCTGAGACTCGCGTTTCGTTTGCTTTTCCAAAGGGAAGTATTTGGAAATGCCACGTGAGATGAAGCCAAACTCCATTCAAGATGTTTTCCCGATGTTGTGTCAATCACGCTAACGCTCTGAGAACGTTTGAGAGTTTTATGTTAATTTTTATTAAACAAAAAAAAAGCCTTAAACATGAAGAGAATAATTATGAAATCCCATTTGAAAATCATTCGTGGTCATGCGAAAGAATTCAGATGCTTAAAAGTGATTTCACAGAGGTGTTCCAGTAAATTTTCCGCCAAATATGTGCAATCAAATACAACCTTGCAATGGAAAATTACTAATGTTATTGCCTTACATTTATAGCATACCATTATTTACATTATTACATTGTAAAAATAATAATAAATTTATATGTATTATTTAATAATTTAATATTATCATTATTATGGACAAGAAGCGGCTAACTCGATGTATGCAAACTTATGCGAAAACAAAACTCAAACTGCCGTAAAAAATAGAATAGAGAAATGTTAGACTTCTGAATGTGAAAACAAACGTTTCAATCGTTATCGTTAAAAGCCAAATCAATTAAATTTGTCCTTACGAATCAAAAAGTCAAATGCACTTTTTGCCGCTAGCCAGTCTGAATATATTTTTTGACAGGAATCTTAAAAACGGTTGTTATCGCGATGAATGAAAACAAAGTTTCATTTTCCGGTAGCGTCAAAAAAGCGTTGGGAGATTAGCACAAATTATAAGAATTAAGGGATTGTGATTGAAACATTTTGTATCAACTGGAGGCAAAAATGTATTTAAAAAAAGAAAGAAAGATTTTAAATGAGATTTTGAAACAAAAATCTGAAATCTGTTGCATTCGCAAAATCTTGAGGCTGATGGAAGCAGACTGAAGCAACAAATTAATGCTTGCTAACCATCTCAGTAACTTTTTTTTGAAAATATGCGTTTAGGTTTGCCGGGCAAATCCACGTCTTTTTAAAATCTTTATTTTCGTTTCATAACGTTTGAACAAATTCCGTCATTAATCCGCATCTTTCCATTTGCATAAATTCATCGCGTGCAATTCTGGCAGAGCTCAGAAATTTTCCAGAAAGAGAAGTTAAAATATACAATTAGGAACATTTAATGCTTGAAACTGAAACTTTGTAGCACTAAAAACGAATAATTACAACCTCTTTCAATGCCAGCCCCGAACTTCGCATTCAAAGGCATTTATGAGTTCTCACGATGGCAGCGCGGATTCGAATCCCGTTACGGGAGCGACGTCCTAATCATCTAGTTATGTAACGAACGTTAATAAACAACAACAGCATTAATGAATCGCTGTTAATTTATTTAAGATGATTTCTCAAAAATAGGGGGAGAAAAATTCACCAAGATTGAGACCTGGAAAATCCAAATTGCATCTAAATGGTTGTGTAAAAACAAAAGGAGTGAAGCATTTTACAAGCAGCAGTTTCCTTCACAGAAGGTTTCAGCGAGAATTTGTACTTTCGGACGTAAAAATGGCAGTCTCCAAACAAGCCCGCATCCATATCAGACGCTTTAAATTTGCAAATAAATCTTTCAACCAAAACGATCTTTTCTGATTTTCTCCATTAATTCTTTAAGGGCGAATACATTTATCACGACTGCTGGTCGCTTTGCTGCGGGAGTAAAAAAGAAAATTATCTAAAACCTCCATTTCATTTTTATTAGAACTTTCATCCTGTTTCGTGTATTCAAGAAGTTCAACTTTGAATTTTTAACTTTTTATATCCTTAATAAGTTCAAATATTGCAGCCAAACATTTAAACGAATGCCATCTTTTTCTTTCCAGCATTTACTGTGAAATACAACATCTCCGAATCTCGAGAGCCACTTCATGCTCAAAATACTTACATCAATTCTCAATGGCCTCTTCACGTACATAAAATCTAATTGCTTCCAGTAACAATAAAACCCCGGCTATCTGCGATAAGAGTGGTACACGAGGGAACCGTGCGAATGCTTTAGAAGGCCTGGTTAACCCAGCACATTGATGACATCATTAAATTTAGTCTTTTGAATCATAAGTTTAATGATAATTATTTAAAAATTAATTTAATGTTTAAACAGAGTTTTATAGAACATTTTGCCACAAAACACTAAAATATTCATTGGCCTTGGAAATTGTCTTCTTTAATTATGCAGTGGCAATGAAAGCAGACAAGAAACAAAGGAAATATTGATGCCTCAGTGAATGTACCATCTCGTGGTCTCCCAATGACTTGAGGACACCAAAGCAACTTAAAATGCTTTTATTTACAAGTTCAAAGCTGCTATAACTTCAGTTAATGTCTCCGAGAGTGGTTTCACACGTTCGAATGAGTTCCTTTTTTTCTTCTGAAATAGTGAAAAATGCTTTGTCATGAAAGTTCTCAAAGCTCTTTGCAACTTTTAATGTAAATTCAACAGCAACAGAATTATGATACTTAAGTAATTGCAACTTGTATCAAAAATATAATAATTAACACAATTATTGTAATGAACAATACAAATAATGCATCAAACCTGCACCAAGATTGGAGCATTCCCTCAGGATCTTAGGGATATTCCAGAAGTGGTGCTTCACCAAATTCTTTTCACAGGACCTCATCGAACCTGCAGAGATTTGGTGCGAGTGGACATTGTTTTCATAACTAACTTGATGTAATCCAGCTTAAAAATTACAACTTGAGCCAACTCACCTCCAACATGGATTGTTTTGAAGGAGACGTCGACTTTGTTGATCTGCTTGACGAAGGCTATCGACTGGAGAAGAATCTCATGGAAGCTTCGCTTGGCTCTTATGAGGACTATCCTCGTGTGTTTGTTCAAATACTTCACTGACAAATTAAACGTTATCATTTGCAAGGCAGTTACTGAGATGAACGAATTAGAGCTTCTGACTCACCACTCAAGGACGACTGAAGCACTCCAACCCCATAATCGCCATGACAAACAGCTACGGCATCTTTAACTGCAAGATAAACGTCCTTCTCTGTAAATGGAAGAACTATGTTTTTGCCATACTTTGCTGTGATCTCACATAGAATGTACCTTAATGTGAAATGCAATTATTTGTCAGATTAACTACTCTTAAATGAATGCTTATGTAAATAATAAAAAATTGGCGAAAAGATAAGTATCAACTTATTTGCTCAAGCAAGAATTTTTTTATGGAAATAGTTTTAAGTTTTAAAAATACTTCTTTGAATGCTGTCGCAAACTTACCTCTGTTTGACTCGTACCATTTCAACAACAAACAAACTTTGAATTTACGAAGTTCAGGATAAAAATAGTAATAGCGATAATCAGAAATAACATAGATGAAACATTACAACAAAAACAGTAAGTTTTAATTTAAAATTATTGACTTATTTATGACTAATGCCTCAATTATAAAAGCAATCAAAATAATGTTCAAAATTGTAAACAAAACACTCATTTAAATTATAATTCTCTTGATAACGATTGATATAACACCTGTCGTAGATACCTGGACAGTGGTTCGGAATGTTTATGTCCGAGTGAATGCTAAACTTGCCGCAGATGAGACATGGCACGCCTTGAAGGAAAATTGCGAGTCCTGCTTTTGACTTTCATCCTCGACTTAGTTGGATTCGCTTGTCTCCTTATTTCGTTCGTAACTCCATACTGGATTATATCATGGCCGAGAGTTTATTCTCCGTTTCGCAGGATGGGATTGTGGGAAGTTTGTTTTTATGGATTGATAATTGAAAACGATCCTTATCAGAAGGCATATCATGGATGCTGGTGGATTTTGGCTCCTGAACTCTTCTCCATCAGAAGCTGGATAATGCCC
This sequence comes from Hirudo medicinalis, assembly GCA_011800805.1. Classification (NCBI taxonomy): domain Eukaryota; kingdom Metazoa; phylum Annelida; class Clitellata; order Hirudinida; family Hirudinidae; genus Hirudo; species Hirudo medicinalis. The sequence continues at coordinate 28,021 of MPNW01000260.1, read as the reverse complement.
CGTAAATAACATTGTTATTAATACCAATTCAACTTGTATTTTTTCTAATTTCTTTAACCTTTATATAACAAACATTATAAAATGTATCTGTTACATACAATTTCCTTGATTTAAGCCTTTCTTTTATATCCATAAACAAATTAGGCTTTATTTTTATCAAGCTTTGGTCATCAGTTGTTGTTAAATTCCACAGCATGGTTCATAGTGGTGCAGATCCTGATAACGATTTGCCTATTCCTCGAGATCATAGTTTTTGTCCTTGACATCATCCTATGGGTGACTTCAACCAGGAAGGATAGTTCAGGCATGGGTAGAAAAAGGGCTCCTTACAACATTGTCCAGTGTGTCACCTGGATCACATTCAGCACAGGTGAACTTAATCCTAGACTCTGACGGAAGTTCATAATTTAGTGTTATCCTTGATACAAAAAAAGGCATTGATAATTTTTTAAAAATATATTTGCATTGATCATTTTTAATGGTATGATTTACATTTATGTCACAGCCATTATGAAGACAATAGCCATTTTGATGTTTGGACTGGCTTACAAGTACGACCCTTTCTGGTTGCCAAAGCCCGACATAAACTACCCACACTTCTCCTACGGATTGGCCATCATCTCTGCTTTCATGAGCATATTCTCCAGCATGGGTCACTTCATCCATCGAAACATTGTAAAAATTGATGACTACATCAACCCAGCAGCAGGTAAAGTCGCCTCCTACGCAAAGCCGATTTACATCCCACAAATTTGACGATTCAAAAGTTTCACACAGACTGATTCATGCGATAGATTCGAGATTAATAAAAGGGAGTTTACACTTTTGTGGTCGTCATTCACTTTTAAAAGTTCACTTAAATCAATGAATGTTTTTTTTTTTTCAAATTCTGCAATTCACTTGGAAGACGGAATACAAATTAAATTTCCTGCGTTTATAAGATTTAAATCTCACAGACCAGTTATTTCAATTAAATTACTCTGATAAAAAAAGCTTAAACGGTTTTTATGAGAGACAAAAATGATGTTTATTGTTCCACTTACAAGTCTTGTTAACATTTTAGAGCATATCAACCCATCAGAAGGCCTTTAAAACTTTTTCTAAGTTCTTTTCGTAGGAAATCTTTGATTCCTCGGTTTGAAACATAGGCACCATCTTGATCACGCCCCTCAGCAGGAATTCTTCGCTCGGAATTTTGTGCAAATAGTCCATCTGCCGGCAAAACTCTTCATTGAATTTTCAATTAAAATAGTCATCAGGACTACTGGAACCCACCTGTCTGTGAACGTATTCCACAAGCAACTCCAGATCTGTGGCCTTGCAATTTCTCTCAAAGAAATTTCTCCAAAGTGCACCTGCCAGTGTTTTGTCATTGTCGAGCATACCCTGGCAAATATTGAGCAATAATACATGTGGGATCAAAGCGATAATTCAGATCTAAAGAATTTCATGATGATTGAATGAACCTCATCATATGACAGAATAGAAGCTTTGAACTGAGCTGCCAGAACCAAGACTCCTTCGTTACGAGCCGAAATTGGTCCCGTTCCCTGTTGGCAAAGATCACTGTCACCTTCAGAGCTTTAAATCCTGATAATTTGAAATTTTGATGAACCAACTCTGAGTTGCTGGACTTTAGTTTTGAGATCTTTCCATAAGTATTCCACCAAAAGCCTCCTGCATTCCTTCCCATCACTGCCTTCTTTCGACAACCTGCACATCAGCATCCTGTGACACAAAATACAAAGAACTCAATAAAAATATTTCTGTAATCATAGCATGTCAGATTTATAATACAATTTTACATGGTAAATGATAGAGATAAAAATACAGTTGCCATGTACCCTAAGATACTTAGAACAGACCATTATAGAGTATAAATATAATTATTATCAAGCTTAAGCCTTAATTACATTCAATAATTAACTAATAATAGGGCATAACGGGTAAGAGAATGGATTGGGAACCTCTCAAGTAACACATTTATCACTTCAAACTTGGGCTATGTTTCCAGCCACAAAGTTATTTCAGAAATTAATTCAGCAAAAATAATTTTATTAAAAAACATTTAATTTCTTCAACCTTCACTGTGATGGTGATGTACTCGTGTTACGAGTGACTACAAATTGGAAAATATATAAGTATGGATGAATTTCAAAAACAAAACTAAAGTGTGCAATATGCCAACATATGGATCCAATGAGATACCAATACTTCAATTGTTAACAGCTTGCCAATGAAGTAGGGCCTTGATAATAATAATAATGATGAGTAAACAAATAAGCTTTATATCCACGGCAACAATATTAAATAAACAAGAAAGATAATTTTTATTCTTCCAACTACTTTATTCAGTAATTTAATATTCATTACATTCCCACTGTTACAATTATTACAAAAGGACAGCCTGAAGGGATGTACTCCCACTGGTGGGTTGCCAATGACAACATTTTAAAGCCAAATGACACATAAAGGTATGAATCAAAATCACGTTTAACGTAATAATTAGATAAAAATTTTAACAAAGCTAATGATTTTACTAATTTGGCATCTCATTTATTGTTCTTAAAAAACACAAAAAGATAAATGCAAAATAAAATAAAACAGGTAAACTGAGTAAAAACTGAAGTGGTAAACTGGAAAGGGAGCAGAAATATTAAACTAAGTGATGAATTCATCCACCAACCACAAGTGAAGTTCCGTGATTCTGAACCAGGAGTTGAGAGTGTCGGGAAGATTGAATCCTGCAAAGAGGGGATTTATTCATTTATTTTGCTTATTTAATCAGCTCGTTTTAAAATTACGAAGTTAAGAACCATTAAATGAAATTATTCGACACGAAATTACAACGAATGTTCAATACGACATTTAGATTCTTAACTAGTGGTGATAATGGTAGTCAATAGTCATACTTCTCATAATTTCATGGTGGTCCACCAGTTCCATAGTACACAGGTACATTCTCAGAGCTGCACGACTCAGTCTCTGCAAAATCAGATTTACTTTAATCTGTGTAATGTTGAATCTAATGCAAATTCAGCTCACAAAAGTCATGTGTTTCCTGCCAGTCACGCGAGTGTAAATCTTCTGAAACATGGACACCTTATGAACCGGCTTAGCAACCGAGCTTTCCTAAATAAATAAATAAATGGATTTAATTGCAATAGTAATTGTATTATATACACATATATATAGATATATACATACATATATATATATATATATATATATATATGTATATATCAATCCAGTCAGTTATTAGTCAACTATTATTTGTTAAATTCATCATTAATTTACTTGATCGATGTGCCAAATGAACTTAATGTTGTGATGTTTCACGATTTCTTGTTGTTGGTGGATAAGAGTAAAATTTGCGAATAAATTCTAGCCGAGTTGGACATGGCTGTTATTATTAATTCTCAAACATGGAAATCATACTTTAACCTAACACAGGATAAATCAAAGCAAGTAATATTCATTGCAGAAATAAAATCCAAATAAATCATAAACAAACCAATATTGTAATTTAAATATTATGTTTTAACAGAAAAAAAAATTGCGAAATGAAAACGGTTTTTCCAGGTCTAAAACTGGTCCAAAGCAAACCTGAGAAATTATTTGAAAACTCCTGAAACTCATTAATCAAATTGTCTTTATACCAACCCTTCTGCTGGTTTGGATGGCAGGTATGAAACTGTCATGTGGCATGACATTCCATTTATTTAAAGCTATTGTTGCAATTGGCTGTAACATTTGGAAATAATTTCCAATTCTCTGAAATGAATCAACAGATCATATTGAAGTCAACTTCAGCCATTACAGTACCAAAAATCAGTTAAAACTGATAAATGTATTTTCTGTTTGAAAACAAAGTTTAATAAACAACCGTGATTTACTTGAAAAATGCAACATGATCTTAAATCACAAATTGTAGAAGCTTAGATCCAATCAAAATATGAAACTTCTCTTATCATCTCCTTTAGAAAGAAATGTACCAAATTTTACTCACCGGATTGATGCATTTGTTAATGTCCCGACAGACGAACGTTAAATACCTCAACGCCATGCCTTTCAACCTTGTTCTTAATATTTACAATTAAAAGTGAAGTTCACTCAACTTTGTCATAGTCAAATATTGCCACAACTTTATTAATTATCAATTTGTTTTTGACAGTTATTTGTTAATATTTCACAAATATATTTTAAATAAATAAGATATATTTATTATTTTAAAATTTAAAGAATTACAACAAGATTTAATTTTAAAAAATATTAAAAATAAATATATAAATATGCAAAGATAAATATTCACAAAATAATAATACTTATTAGCCAATATTATCAATCATTGAATCATTGATTGTAATACATTAAAAAATTAGTACAAGCATATATTTCGGAATTCTAATATTGAAGATCTATGACATTTAGTCCACTTCATGTTTAAAGATAAACATATGAAATTGACACATTTCCAACTATTACCCAACTTACAATCTGGAAGAGCACCCTTAAATCCGCATTTCCGGAAAGTTATCTTAGGTTCATGAGATTGGCAGTCTTTCGACTCTTGTCATAAGGCAAGTTTAATTGGTACTAAGAAACTCCTACCACGTAGCGTACCGACAGGGAATCATCAGAGGAGTCAACGAACGTTTCGGCCCAAACTCCTTATGTTCTCAGGGGGTGAGCCAAACCCGTTTGATCAGGCGGGTGTCCCTGTCGGTTATTACCCTACGTCACCTATCTTCTGAACAGTACCCATTATATGTTATCGACTAAAGACTCGCGGCGACCTTTGCACACCATATAATGCAAACTGAGCGTTACATTTTCTTTACAGCGGTCGCCTTCACTTTGAAAATTACGCTCACCGACCGCGCGCATATATCGCACCAAACGTTCATTCGTTCTACGTCCTTTGCCAATGCGCGCGCCATCACCTCAACATCCAAAACGCACATCTTTCATTTCCTCGAGGGAACTTGATCCTAGCTGGTGGAAGGTCTTCCGTGAGGCTGGAAACTCGAACGCACTCGGAACCATGGAGTGAATCCGGTCCAGTATCGTTCGGCGTTTTACCTGAATGCACAGCTGCACCAGCACGATGTTTCTCCACCTCCCCTTCGCATTTAGCTTTGCCTGGTGAATCTTAAGTCCCCTCTCAGACTGACGCCTTCTGCAACACCCCCACCTGCTCACTGACAAGCCATTCTCCGATGCACATCAAAAAATCTTGAATCCAGTCCTCCGACTCTTGCCATAAGGCAAGTTTAATTATTAGTGGAAATGCGGTGTATCCGTGTACGGCGCAGTCAATTTTGGAAAACAAAAAGTTTCTCACTTCCGTTTTCCAGATAAATTACCATAAGCCTTAGGGGAGGAAATTTTACTAACATGCCCTAAATAACCTTATTAAAAGTCCAACTAGTGAGGTAGCTCTGCCCTCACTCTAAAATCACCGATTTCTAGAAGAGCTCACCAACCATCAAACGAAATACCTCTAAAACTTGCTGCAAATTAGAGCCAAGCATGACCCAGCCGTTCAATCACTCCAGTGATTACCAATGTTTTGAGCCATTCTCAAACCACTCAGCTTTTGTTGTGTTTTCCAGAGTTACATGAAAAAATCTTTCCCAGATGAAACCTGCATACCAGCAGTTTCACCATCCAACCACACGACTCCATGACAACCAAAAGGAACAATCCATCAGAAAACATAAAAGAAGTGCTTCAGGAGGGTTTAGTAAGTTTTTATCATTTTAAATGATAGGAACTGACATGACATGAGTCCTGATTTACATCAAAGCACAACTAAGCAACTTGGTGTCCTAATGTGTTTGGCATCAAGTGCATCACATCATTTGCAGTCCAAAAACAATCGCCGCCAAATTCTTCATCAAATACAAATGCCTCATCATCACCAAATCAACTGACTGGAGACTTTTGATACATCATCAACTTGAATATGCACCACAATATCTAACATAAATCACACAAATCATCCACAGCTGCACGATATAGTCACACACGATGACAACAGCACAAAACTCAGTTAATCTTCAGCCACCTCAGCCCTCCTCCTACTGTTCCTCTGGCGCGGAGAGACTTTGGATTTGGGAGACAACTTGGGGGACTTGTCTGAAAAATGAGCAATTGCTTGGATCACTTAAGGGCTGCCTTCATAAATGTAAATGTATTTCATTTATATAGCACCATATGCATAGCATCAGAGGCGCTTTCTATTAAGCGTTCATATAGCGCTCCTTCCCAAGGGAGCTTGCAGAAAAGTGTGGGTTTCGAACACGACTGTTCCCATTACTGCTGTCGAAGGAATGCAACCCATTCGGCCAACCTGCATGCCTTGTATGAGTTATCCTCACCGTGCTCAGTAAAATTACTCAATTGGTGTTTGATGAAGCAAGTGAAGAAAATAACTTTGCTCACTGAGTTCTTGAAGAGCCTCCTTTGGGAGCCAGTCATAGTCAATGTCTCCCTTGTTCTGGGTTCCGAGCTCAGTGACCTGCTTCGGCTTTGAACCCAAATGCTTTTTCTGGTGCATCAAAATGTTTTTATTGCATAAAAAATATAAAACGTATTGCGGCAAATTTAAGTCACACAAACCGACATCATATGGTAATGTCACACCATAGCACTGGTGCATATATCAATATTTATATTGAAATCACAACAATTTTAATTGACACAACTTGCCAAGTTATAAATCATCCAAGGTATAACATGATCCACCAGACAACTTACCCTTATGGATCCAAAGAGGTGGTAGGCACCAAAGATTATGAGGACCACAACAGCCAAAAGGAAGGCATACATGAAGAACCTGGATAGAAGAATCAAACCTTTGTTTGTACTATAAAAATAATCACACACAATTCTTCTCCATCAAGAAGTGCCCTCATAAGGAACATCTTCTCAAAAGCTTCCGATTCCAACGAAAAAGAAACAACTCACGTTTCTCCATCAAATCCCTCATCTGGTTCAACCACATTGACGGTGGTGTTGAAGACAGCATCCAAATATGAGAGTTCAGAGTCCTTGTAGTTGACATTGATGACGAGGCCGAATGGTCTAGAGGAGAGGGCTTCGCTGGGAACGAAACGATACTCGAAGGTGACCTCCTTGCCTGGCTCCACGGTTTGATAGAATCGGTAAGTCGTGAACTGGAAAGCAATTAGTTTTACTTTAACTCATGAATCTGAAAGCAACGGTATGGATCTTCAACACACAAGCATTGTGATGCATGGCATCATGCATTCAAGGTCAGAAGTGAAGATCAACAACTGTCACGCACGTTTTGGATGTAGTAGCTGAAGTCCTGTGGATATCTGAGTGAAGCATCGAGTGTCTCAATCAGGAAGTCCTTCTCGCCCTTGTTGCTCAGACCAATCAGAACCTTTGCTTCATGACCAGCTGGAAAATCTAGAAAAAACAGAAATGTTAAGTTGAAATTAAATAATATCTATAAACCAAATAACCATGCATCACCTCTCTCCATGTAATACAAAACAATCAATGAGTTAAATAAAAATTCAAACACATTCAAAACAACATGCCAACATTTGGCAAGAAATCAATAAAATTGCCTTGTCCTCCAATTGGTTTGACAAAGAGAATTGTGGTGACAGCATCAGGGGATGGCCTCAAGGGAGCTTCACCTGCTTCCTCATCTTCATCAGCCTGAGCAAGGAAATGCAGTTATAAGGCTGAATGCATTGGGTAGTTTACAGTAGGTCACAGTTTCAACTCATCAAATCGATCATGTGATAGCTCAAGAACATCATTAGATTATAGCTTATTATGTAAATAATTTAACACAAAGCTGTTGCTGATTATTAATGCAAATTGATTCACATCAAATAATCAGGCAGCAATACACTTTTTGCCTTTATCCAAAAACTACTTAAATTAAGTGACATGAAAACTCTGAAACGCATGATGACACAACAATATCTCACCATAATATTGTCAACCCCAATGCCAATTATTATTTTGAAACTAAATGCAAAACAATGTTTACTTTATCTTCAGTTTTGGCAGCATCAGTTGGAGAAGCATCTGCTTCTTCTAGAATGGAATCCTCACCAAGCACAGTCTCATCTGACACGTCGGCATCTTCTTCACCCTCAACGATGTCTGCATCATCTTGAGCTCCCACCAAAAGAGAACTGCTGCCAACTAAAACATACAATTTCATAATTTTTAATTGCAAATGAAAAAAAGCTACCGAAACCATTTTTGTTTACATTAAACACACAAAACTCGCTTTTGGAATATTCATGGCGGATGTTTAATTAGAAGTTCGTATAAAATCACATCTCGGACAACATATTTTCCGCTAAAGTCACCATGAGTTGCCACGTCAAAAAAACTTACCCCCGCCGAACATCTGCACGATGCATGGACCCAACAGAAGAGTGATCAAAAATACGTTTCTCCACAAGTTCACCATTTTTTTAATTGTCCCTCGGAATAAACCACACCTCGATTACTTTACCACCTAACTGACGCCACCTCAATGAGAAACTGTAATCTAGGATGCAAATTTCATCCACGTTCGAAGAAAGATCATAAGGTATGGTGACAATTTTAATCTTTTAATGGTGAAGCAATAGTGTAAATAATTTTTGCTTAAATTTAATGGAATTTGCAACATATAGAAATAAATTATTAATAAATCTTAATCAGAACTATATAATTGAAGAAAATAACTCGAAATAAGAAGATAAATGCGACACTATTTGATAAATTGAAAAAAATAAATTAAATAAATTTAAGCGACTGACAGCAACCAAGTAATTTTCTAAAATTATGTTGCCAAGTCGAAGAATTTATTATCCAGTTCAAAATGATTAATTTATTCTTACGAGTATAAATAGTCTTCATTCCTAGGACAGGGTTAGAAATTCATAATTTTTCTCACAAAATGTTTCTGGTTATTTTGTATCTATTTTTAATGTGTATAATTGTAAATTCTGGTAGGTAGCGGATGCTTTCAAGTGAGCAGCATTTTCTAACATATTTATTATTGGCATGTTATTTTAGAAATACGCACCTGTGAAGATCCTTTGTCAAAAAAAATTAAAATAATGGACCGCAGAGGAGAGAAAGTATTTCACAGTTCTGAAGAAAAATCGGACAATGTGCCATTCCTCGTGAAATCCAACTACAAACCACGACGGTATGCCAAAAGACAGGTTTTCACCATTCCTAGGGTCGGCCGTTGATTCTGAACACTTCCTTTAATTTTCCTACATTTAAGAACGCTTATTAACTCTGAGAAACGCAGAGAAGATACCTGCAGAACTTCGTTGATATAAACGTATTTAATTTTTGTAACAAACATTGGTTTCACGTCAACTCAAAATGTATAAGAGCAAAAAAATATATTTGTTTATAATTTGAGTCTACAAAATACGTGACATACCTATGGGGTCGGGAATTTTGCGAAATAAGACATGGGCAGACCTCGTAGGATGATGGAGCAAAACGATTTGCTTTGGTCGCGAACGAAGCTATCGCTTCTTCGGAGAAAACGTAGGAAAATACAATCATGTGTTTCAGAATTTTTCAAGTGTGTCATTATTTAACGATAAGTTTTATCGAATTAATATAATAATACAAAAGATCTTCAGAAGAGAGGGATTCATTCGCTTTCATCCATGATTTTGTCTCTTTAATGCTTGAGACTTTATCACATTTATATTTAGAAGAAAATACTGGAAAGTGTACATTCGGGACTCACACACCAAACTTCACTTTGTTTCGGAAAAGGTTTTTGGAAGTTGAGCGAAACTAAAGTTCCAAGCCCGAAAGTTATAAATCATAAAATTTATTTTTATACATTTAAATGCACATCATATGCTACAATAATATTTTAAATGAATTTACTTACTAATTAGAGTAATAAAAATATTGACTTTGATACTTCATTAGAGAACGGCTTGGTGAGATTGGAAGTTGGACTTCGAACAACGCAATTATACGAGCTCAATTGAGAAAAGAATCATTTTCTTGCTTAGCCTCGAACTAATATTTTAAAACTTAAAAAGATTTATGAATTAACAAAATGTTTAAAAATAAACTTTACAAATGTTCCACGGACTTGTTTAACAACGTCAATATGAATCGCGGTCAAAAACGCATATTATGGGCGTGGCCAGATGGGCCCTTACGTAATCGCTCTCAGGTGGCTGCCTATTTAAGAATCGAAACTTCACGTCAAGTTTTTGTGATCGTCTTAGAATCGAGATTCCGTTTCCGACGATGCCGCTCTTTAAATGGAGTAGAACATCTTCCAATCACATTGGGGCCTTGGAGGACAACATTTTTTCGTGTTAGCTATTTTTAAACAATATCAACCCATTAAATGACAAAGCATTTGTTAGCTTAACAATCGGTCGTTTTAAACATAAACCAATTAAAAGAAATGTAAACGCCCATCGTAAGTTACACTGCTGTAAATTATTGTTTATACTTTAAACTCAAAGGTCTCAGTAAGAAACCTGAAGGCCAATACGTGTCACTCGAGGATGACTCCAGCAAACAGATATGGACTATTACCATGAATCCAGAAAAGTCAAGCAATGACAACCTCCCCCTAGTGATGTTGCATGGCATGGGAGCGGGTGTGGGTCTTTGGTTGAGGAACTTGGAACAACTTTCCTCGAACAGAGTTGTCCATGCCTTCGATCTGCCTGGTTTTGGCAGAAGCTTCAGGCAGAGATTAAGTGGGAAAGTGACAGCAGAAATGGCTGAAGAAAACTTTGTTGAGTCGATAGAAAGCTGGAGAAAGTCTATGAAACTTGAAAAATTTTTCCTGCTCGGTCATTCTCTTGGGGGATACCTAGCAAGTGCCTATGCCTTGAAACATCCAGAGCACGTCAAAGGCCTTGTACTAGTTGATTCCTGGGGGTTTTCTCACAAAGTGTCAAAAGAAAATTTGCCTCAACTCTCAATCACCGCTAGAACAGTTCTTTTTCTCTATCGAACTCTAAACCCAAATCCTCTTGCCCTGCTCAGAGCTGCAGGACCATGGGGCAAGTAGTTCTCTTTTTTTTTTCATATTTGGTAATATAGGAAGACTAACCATGCAACAAATATTAGACTTTTAGAATATCTACATTTATGTTGTATATATATATATATATATATATTTATATATATATATGTGTGTGTGTTTTACAAAAATTTTACCTATCAAACTTATCGTAAATTACACATTGCAAGACTAAAATCGTATGTTTGCAGGACCCTCAATGATCACAAAATTTCGTCCGGATCTGATCCACAAGTTCAGCCACGAGAACATGAAAGATGATACCGTCATAGCAGATTACGTTTATCACTGTAATGCCCAGGAACCAAGGTTCTCGTTACAATGCTCTCATCACATTCGACCTGGTTACAATAATAGTTTGTTTGCAGTGGTGAAACAGCATTCAAATGCTTGGTGGAAGGCATCGGCTGGGCTCAAAATCCGATGATCGACAGGATAGGAAACATCTCGACCGACATACCGATAATGATGATCCACGGCGAGGATTCGTGGGTGGATAGTTCGATATGCGAAAAAGTTCAGAACATACGATCGAAAAGCATTGTCAATGTAGAGGTTGGCATCCATTGAATGAATTCATTTTTAACTTTGTTTCATCTTCAATGTTCTTTTAGATCATCAAGAATGCAGGACATCATGTCTACGTAGACCAATCCGAAACGTTCAACAAGCTCGTCAAAGCAGCCTGCCTGCAGTTCGAGGGAAAGAAAACCATTGCTTTAAAAAAGGATAGGAAGAACGGTGACATGTTGGCTGAAACCATGATGGATTACATCATGTAAATTGACTCCTTTCCCTGGTTAACCGTCCTAAAGACGAGCTGTGATGTAGCCTTTTTTAATCAAAATGTTTGTCACATTTGAAACGAGTTTAAGTTGTTAGTTATTATTATCTGATTAGGTGCAACCACAATGGAATTCATGCTGCCATCAGGAGAGGCAAAGTCTCGACCACTAGATCATGCACGAGCACAAGTTTAAGGAGGAGGACATTTTATTACGAGTTGTTGTTTATTAACGTCCGCTACGTAACTAGATGATTAGGACCGTGCTCCTGCAACCGGGTTCGACGTGCCGACGTCAAGAGAGGTGGAAGTCTTAACCACTAGACCATGTGGGAGCGGGTTTAAGATTTTGTAAACTGTTTGTGATTTGTAATGAAGAAGCCATCCAAGATGATTTCAGAGTTTGTTATTTGAAGCAGCATGAGGAGTATCGTAGTTTGGGGGGACAGAATAATCTTTCTTGGCAAGTGAGATGCATTCATCACCAACTTGAAGTTGGCTGCACTTTAGTTTGTACCTCTGCAGTGTTCTTTCTGGACTGCAAGATGACCACCCTTTGCCGAATACAAAAAATGGATGCTCCCAAGTCGATTCAACTGTCACCTGTAAAATTAAGTTGCCTCCTCAATTGCCACTTCCAAACTTATAAAGCGGGAGTTATATCATACTTGTATTTTCTGGGATCTCACTAGGAAGCTCAGCTGCACAGTTCCTCGACTTGTAATGGGCATCACTTCAATGACAATGCTTGCATCCACTTTCAGATCGCCACTGAGGCTTGCACTCTCAACAAAATCTTCTGCAGTCAGCTCTTCCACTTTCTTTATGGCTCCGTTGGCAAGACATATCAAGGAACCACTTAAGAAATGTGGTGGATAATGAGGCAGTGTGCTCTCTTGAACAGAAGCATTTGAGTCTTGAGTGTTGTTCTTAGACATTAGAATGTTTTCAAAACTATTACGCAAAGATTATATTAAGTATTAAAAAAATGTAATAGACGAAATCTGGTATCACGGTAGGCAAACCTCTCAAAGGGACCACTCGCAAAGTAATAGAGGTTTATTATCCTCTATTATCAACCTAAGCATTAATCAATTGTTGCAAAGTTAATTTTAAAGTTTGCTTGTCAACAGCAACCGGCCGACGTCCAAATTTTAGGATGGAATAATGTCCAAACGAACATATACGAACGTAAACAAGATAATAACACAATAAAACCCGGTTTAAATGCAAACCTGAATGAACCTTGAATTTAAATGTTAATTTAATGTATAAAATTTAAAATGTATTAACTATAATTGCAGTCCTAATGCTTACATTATATAATAGCCAGTTGCATTTAAACAGTAATTGATAATTTAATAAGAGAGCAGTTAATAAGAGATATCATTGCAGCTCTTTCCATGGTGAACCGAAATATCCCTACGATTTCTGAGGACCTTTTTAGAAGTCTCAACATCTGAAATCAAGGGGGAAGTTCTTGAAGTCGAATTACGGATTATTCAAATTGCCCTTAGTGAAGCTACAATTGCAGCTTTCTATCGAAATTATTTTATTAAATGTTTATTATTTATGCGATCATTGGATTGATAATGTTGCTTTACAAATCAATTAAATCTTAAATTAACACTTCAACTTTGAAGAATTATGAAAGCGATTATAAATCTTTATTAATAACTCTGGATTACAAAATAGAAACTACTTAAACCAATTTGAAAGCAAAATTTAATTGAGAGGTGAAGGAGAGATGAGGACGTAGAAACTTCGCATCGATTCCCAAAACTGCGAAAACCAAGGCGATCGAAATCCTGGAACCCAGATAAAGCGAAAATGAATAAAAACAGCAATACACGGTCGATTTTAAACTAACCGAACAAAAGAAAAAATGACAAACGTTCCCTCCAAACTTTCGACTTTAATACTGCAATATGAAGTGCTTATGTTTTTTTCCCAATTTAGAATGTTTAAGAGATGATGAATTTTGTCGAATTTTAGGTGAAAATTTGGAAGCCAGAAATTTATTTAACGATGCAAAGGCAATTGTTCGAGAGGATTTAAACATCAAATATCAGTTTCAGTTCGTTTCTTTCCAGTTGAAGTGTCATCTTCATCTTCTTCGAATTCGTCATCAATGGTTCTCATGACTGATCGAGATATTTTTTGCACATTTCCAGTTTTGACCACATCCTTGAGATAGCTGTCAGCCTGAGCAAAATTCTGTCTCACTTGTTTGCATCTACCAAGAATAGGAGTTGTCATGAGACAAGCCGGTCCATTTTCCAAGCCCGCAGCTGGATAATAGTGCTCCTGGAAGTCTGTGTCGTCCTCCCAGTCTTCTTCAATTACATCATGTTCGTCCTTTAAAGTGTCCGATAGGTGTTCACTCCAGTTTCTTTGTTGGGTAGGTAGTTCTTCAAAAACGCCCTGGATTGGTTTGCTGACTTTTTCATCGATCGTCGACTGGACGTCTGAAACCAAATTGGATTTTATTTGTTTTAACCCTTGCTCCACATTTTCTTCCACTTTGGAAATCAAAGCGACTTTGTGGGCTTCGAGAGAAGGAAATTTTGGAATTTCAAAATGATTGGAGGCCTGTTGAGTTGATGGGTCGATTAAGGGAAGATCGTTCTTTTTTCTCTTTGGAGAATCTTCGAGAAGGTTGGAATCTGAGAATGCGGAGGAAATGACTGCAGTGTCTGACTGTCCAGAGTTCAACTCAGAGGTTTCTTGAGAATCCCTCAATTTTCCTCGTAGGTCAGAGGAAGGTTCAGAAACTCTCCTCAGAAAACTTATGCTCTGTTTCTTCCTGGCTGCAAGTTCTTTCTCTCTTCTGTCTTCATCCCGCCTCTTAACTTCCACCGCTAACAACTTCAGGATGACGTTAACATCCGCTGGAATAGAATCGTTGATTGAGTATTTAACAATGAACATAATAAAAACATCTACACAAGCTTAATAAAGATAGAAATCTATAATAAAACAGTAAAAAACAATAAAACAAGTTGCATAAAATTCACAAAATATTTGTGTATGAAATTAAATTTTTACTTTTATCCGGCCTTTGATACTTGACGACCATTTCGTACGTAAAGCTGCCTTTATTCGAAAACGACTGCCCCAGACTTCCCCTAAGGATGGTTTCAACGATCTTCGTGTTGTCATTCCTGTAGGCTTCAATCAGAGCACACTTCCCGTCGGTTGTTTCAATATCGAGTTTTGCTAATTTCTGGCAATAGAGTTTATACAAAATAGCATTCTACTCTATTATTTCCTTTTTATAATAATTTATTTTAATACAAGATCTTACGTCGGCCAAAAGACTAGCAATTTCTTCCCTACTAAAAACGGCTGCTACAATGATTGGAGTTGCCTCATTGTATCGTGGACAAGGAATGTTGACGTCTGCTCCGCTTGAGATTAGCATCTCTGCCATTTTGAGGTTACCCACCCTGCACGCCTCTGTGAGTGGGTTGGTTCCTCCTGGACCCATCTTATCCACTTCGGCCTCTGGAAAATTGCAGGTTTGCCATCACGGATAATTTTCTCCAGCGGATGCGTACGCTACGAAATTTTAAAGCTCATTTGAGAATCGATTTAAGGTAACTCACTGTTTTTTAAAAGAATTTTTACAATCTTGCATGCATGTCCTTCCTCTTCCGGGACTTGAACCGCTACTGTCAGAGGTGTAACGCCATCGCTCAAAATGAAATCTCCCGCATCCTCATCTTCATCTGTTTTCGTTTCCACGTTGAAAGTAGAAAAAGGGTGATTGATGTCAAGGTCGACGTCGTAAGTCAAGAGTTTCTCGACCATTTTCTTGTCTCCCGAAACGATGGCCTCGTGCATGTCGGAAAGGGCAAACATCTTCAAGAGGTGTTCCGGATCCGCTCCACGGGCCACTAGCAGACCTGTGGAATCAACGTCTTCCAAGAGAATAGCCATGTCAAGAGCTGTCATGCCGAATGTCTTTTCCGTTGCTCCGACATCGCAGCCGGCGTCTGCAATCATCATCAGTATTCGACCAAACTTTTCCTTCATATCTATCACCTCCTTGTCCCTTTCTGTATTCATATGCTTGCTTGACCTGGATGGGGCGGAAAGATATGGCTGTAAATCGTCCTGATTTTTATTCTTTTTATTTCCTCGGCAGTTCAGTAAACTTTCCAGTTTGCCTGATTTCTTCAAAGATTTCTTGGTGGATAGTAATTTTTCCTGCCTGTGAAACCAGACCGCTTCCACCCTTTGCTTGATCACTTCCTGGAAAATTCCGAATTTAATTAGATTAAAGATTAATGCTTAACAAAAGTCAGGGACGTCATTTCAGTTTTTCTAGGTGGTGAAAACCCTCGCTCAATCTGATGAGATGACCATTATTTTATTTTGTTGATTCTAATCGAAATATTAGGGGATCGGAAACAGGAACCACGCTCCTCACTCCTCATGTCCCTGACTTAAGTCTAGATAATATAATGACATATTATGTAAGCTAATTTTTTTTATACTGATACGTTAAAACATTTTTATTGGTTTATATTATTTTTAATTAATAAGAATCAATAACTATAATTAGTTAATCAACTGTTGGAAATTTACCAACCTGTTCGCTGTTGTCATTGATCTCCGCGAGATTTTTCACCAACTTCGAGCTGATGTTCGACATGAGACTTGCAGCTTTTTCGAGCTTCCTCGAATCAACTGAAACCTTTTTGTTCCTGGCCGCCCAGTCCTTCAGAGCTACTTCGGCATTCTTCAGGTTATTGAAGTTGTCCAGAGTCTGCAGCGTCGAATAAGTAGAATAAATAGGATAAATGAAATAAATAAAATACTTGATAATTTATGGTAAATCTAAAATACAAATAATAATTGACAAATAATTTATTGATAATTAATGATAATTTCAACATTAGGACTTTACGAAGTAATAAGCATTTATTTAAATAAATTGTCAACATTCTTTACATAAAATTATGTTCGATCACCAAATAACTATGTATCAAATAAACATGAATTCGTAACTCGCCATTTTATCACCAGCGCCATCTTGTGCCAATTTCTTGAGCTGTGATCTCTTGCCGACAATGACGAGGTGAAGGGCGGAATGTCCAAAGTCATTGACGGAGTTTGGATCAGCTCCGGCATCGAGCACCATCCTGACCAACTTGTCGTCTCCGTACCCTGCCACCAGGAGGAGGGCATTCATTCCAAGCATGTTCTTCTGGTTGATGTTGATTCCGCTCTTCAAGAGAAGTCCAATCACTTCCACCGATCTGCTACCTGTTTGGAGGAAAGGTTCTTAAATTAACCGATGATTTCCTCACATACTTCAGACGTTCAAATTGTCGATTGATAAAGTGGTGATTGTTGTTTTGTGTTTTAATGGTTGACCCCTGCTTTGAGCTTGTTTCGAATTGCTATACATTTTAAAAGAAATAGATTTTTGGCCTAAATTTGAGAGTGTCAGTTAATCTAACTTTCTAATTTAAATCAAAAGATTTAAGATTATTTCTTGTATTCATGCGTAAACATTTTCTGTTTACTACAAATGGGAGGACAGGACATAATGAAGAACATTTTCTATAATATTGTAATAATTTCCTCAAATGAAAAAGAATTGTATATTTAAACGAAATGGTCAGATGATATTTCGGGAAGGAATTATCGATCGCCATGTTGCCTGTGATGTAGTGGTTAGGTAAGCCAGCTATTAGTAAGGACAAAGGTGACATCTGTTGCCACTTTTTCATCCCTCATTCATCCAATTCAACATTCTTAGGTGAAATATTTCCCATTCAAAATATTTAGAATAATATTTTCATGAAAATTGTAATTAAGAAATGTGTTCGAATTAAATACTTTTTTGAACTTTTAACGTCGTCACATATGATTCCATGCATTTGATGGGGAATTAATTTCATTGGAAGATTTGATAACTGACATATTAAAAGTTGTTTTTTCTGTACTTTTATTTCAATTATTACGTGTGGTTTTTGTATTTTTAGGTCGAGTACTATGTATCCCGTTTGGACATTTGCATGTATATTGCTGTCTTGCTATTAAGTTCGCAAAATTAAGTTTTCTTCATAATATGTTATGTTCAATAAAGTCAATAAAGCCATATCAAACCGTAGTGCTGTAATGAAATCAAGCACGCAATTACTATAATTAGGAAGAAAATTAATTTAATTACATTCACCCGGTTTGTTATCGAATGTACGAATAGCAACCTCCAAAGGCATAACCGAGGGCGGTGCTTCCCTGGAGATCGATGGCCTGGACATTGGCACCACTCCTGAGCAGGACGTCAACGACTCTGGCGTGTCCGTGGAAGGAGGCAGTCATGAGGGCAGTTGTTCGGAGACTTGCGAACGTGTCGTTGACATTTGCTCCGTTGTTCAACAAGAACTTCAATCAAATTGCTTCCATTTTATCACACAAGTGCGGAAGTTGATTTTCATGTCGTTCATGAATATTCAGTAGTTGTCGTAAGATTTCATCCAAAATCAAGTGCTTTTTTAAAAATTACTTACTTGAGTTTTTAAATATTGTTTATTTATATAATACAATATTTGCATAATATTTATGACCAGCCCTGTGTTTAAAAAAAATGAAAGTTTTATAATAATGTTCTCCAACCCTCCATTATGTGATGCCGGTTATAGAGAAGCTATGGTAAAAATTAAAGTAGAAAATATTATTATTTAGGACTAGTTCAAGCATATCAACTCCGTCAAAACTATGTTTAATTTGTGATGCGACTACAATCTAAGTAATTATAAAAATAGCAAGCGCTTTCGAAAGAGCCTCTATGGAATTAAGTGCCATTCCACGAGCCATGTGAAGTGCAAGGGTACCGAAACTTCATCTCCTGGTGAGGTGTACCACCCAAAAATTAAGAAATGAGTCTTAATCAATCCGGAGCCAACATTCTTTGAAGTGTTCAAACAGCTCCAAGTTGTGGGGTTTCAAGACATCATGATCACCTCAAACCTTTGCACGAACAATTTCTGATAGTTGATGTGCTGTCACGGATTTTTCCGAGTCATGCCCTGAATTCAGTAAGGGAAATCGACGGACTTTACCTCGTTTTGGACCTGTAAGGTCATCCAGAAGCGACTGCTCTTGACAAAAATGTCAGCACTCAAAATGAATGTTTGTGCAGGTCACTTGACCAAAGAGTTCAATCATTAATTTTTATTGCGAGTTGCAAAAACATATATTGTGGGAGATGATCGATAAAACAATGAAATATTCTTATTTTCGAACATTCATTCGCATTGAGCAACTTCTAAATATTAATATATCTTGAAAGGATATTGGCTACAGAGTCTCTGTGCGGACCATCACGTAATGCTGGGTTTGTGAGAGAAAAATAAATAATTATGAAATATTCCATAGTGGGAGGAAATACCCTGATGACTCCTTAACATTTCATTTTTAACTTTCTCACAATGAAAAACACAGGACCATCCTACCCTAATAGCGCTTGTCATATGGCGGCATACGGATTATAATATAATAATAGTAATAATATTATTGTATTATATTATTATTACATTAACAATAATAAATATTTAATATAGTTGTTGTCGTTATTGTTAATTCCTCAAAAATTAAACAAACATAGATTGCAAAGCAGATGAATTTATGAATGTATTAATTAAATGAACTTCTGACTTTGAGCGCGTTGATCTTGTTGAGGGCGGCAGCAAGGGCAAGTGGGGTCATGCCGATGTGTTGGAGGTTCGAATCCCCTTTAAAGGTGGTGTTGATGTTTATCCTGTTGAGCACCCCTTGCTTTAACTGAATGGTTTTAAATTGGTGTGAATTTGAGATATGATTTTATTAGAAAATAAATTTAAAACAATTAAATTGATAATTACTAAATTTAAAACAATTAAATTGATAATTACTAAATTTAAAATAATTAAATTGATAATTACTAAATTTAAAATAATTAAATTGATAATTACTAAATTTAAAATAAATGAGTGTTTCAAAATATTTAAAATATATTCATGACAATCTTCGTCATCATCATCATCATCATCGTCGTCGTCGTCGTTATCAAAGTCATAATCGTTATCATCGCTATCATTGTGATCATCATCATCATATCACCATCTTCATCATCATCCTCTGATGAACCGACCAGAGAAATATCGTCCCTGAGAATGCATGGTAAATGTCAGCAAGGTCATTATTCTGTGCTTCTGATTCTGAGTCACCTGATGATGATGATGACGGTATATCATCATATTATATATCATCATAGTATAATTATATAAGTAACCAATATTATTATTTTCAAAGATCTTCCAAAAAGGTACCATTTCCGTGAAAATTCATTGCAGAAATTTGAAAATTGAAATCAAATATTCATTAGGGCAGAATTGAAATGATCAGATAGAATATATTGCATTAGACGTTTACAATTTCACTCTTTTTACTGTAACGAAAATAAGAAGTATTAGAAGAATAATAACAACAACAACAACGACGACGACGACGACAACAACAACAACAATAATAACAATAATAATAATAATAATAATAATAATAATAATAATATATTAGAATATAATCAACTTGTTAATAATTACTTAATTAATTGGAATTCGATTCTCAAGTCGAACTTGTCTTGTGAGTGGAAATAATTTAGCGATGCATTCAACGACATCACTAATGATGTAATGTACCTTATTGTGGCTAACATAATACCTATGATAACAATTATGATGATAATGTTTTTAATAATTATGATGATGGTGATGATGATTAATATTATTATTGCTGTTGATGAGTGCATAATAGCAAGTGTAACAAATTAAGCTTAATTAATAAGATAATAATAATAATAATAATATTAATAATAATAATAAAATGGCTAAATATCACAACTTGTCAAATTTTCACGATCTACCTGTTGATATCATGTCCAATCCTCGTCAGAAAGATGTCAGCTTTAATGAGATATTAATCCCTTTCTCCTTAAAAATTAAATAAAACCGCTAAAAATTTACAAATAATTTCCTGAGTGAATCGAATGCTGTTGTGAAGAGTTGTGCAAAAAATATGGTGACTGAAGTTCACCACCTGTTCATCCTGCTTAGTCAGCCATGCACTACACGTGCCTGCATCGTGTCCCTGGTCAAAATGCTTACAAGTGCACAAGTACACATCGACTTGATAATCCTACCGCTTATTGTAGTTCATTTTATTATTAGCACGGCTATTATCATCATCTGAGAATAATATTATATTTATAAAATATCTTGCTTTTGAGAAGATGTCGTGTGAATTGAAGACTGAAACTTTGGAGTTTAGTAGGATGCAGAGATGAGAAATATGCTCCTCACGAAGATATAAATAGCTGCCAAGTTATCTCCTCAAAGCTTAGCTTTGTCGTGACTGAATTTCAGATTAAAAATAAAGAATTTTTAATAAAATTTCCTTAATTAATAACAATAGCTTTAAGTAATAAATATTTTTTACAACTTAAATATAAAATTGGTTACATTTGATTTATATAAAGTGATAGATTAACAAGTTGAGTTGAACATCTAAATTAAATTAGATTGAATGATTAATTATATAAATATTATATAATAAATAAAAATATTATATAATAAATGATTATAGTAAATGAATCAAGTCTAAACATTTTTAATTATTTCAAAACTCTTTTTATGAGGTAATTATAAAGCAGGTTTGTTACCTTTAGAAGGAACTTGATCCTTCGTTCTTGCTTCTCAGGTGTTCCATTTAACAATTGGATTCTGTCACCTTCCGTGAAAATTAAGTTATTGAAGGTCCAAAAAGATAATTCAGAAAATGTTGACGATTCCAACTTTCAACCAATTGGTGTCGCAACAAACAAGCACAGCGTCAAAACAAATGCTTCAAGTCCCTGACGAAGACCCTCATTCTGCCAAAGAAACAGTCAACCGCCAAAAGGAGATCCAGTATTTGATGCCACCTGGAATGAAGCCTCGTTCAGGCTCCATCATGAGGCGTCGCTCTTCAGTTCGAAAGAAAGCCAACTCCGTGACATTTGCCCTGGAAGTTCCAGTCGAGAGAAGAGGAAGTTTCAGGGCTTCTGTAAAGAGAAGGATGAGCATATCAAGGAGATCCATCACTTCCAGAAAGTTGAGCAAGTCGGATTCAACTCCTACAGAAGGACGGCAAATAACTAATCGTTCGACATGGAAAAGTCGAGCATTCGGGGAGAAAAACTACCTCGCATTGAAGAGGCTGGCTGTCATTCTCCAGGACAAAAGAGACGTCAAGAAAAAAGAAATAGACTTTCGAACCTGGAGCAAAAAACAACAGGAGAAACAGAAGGCCTTGAAAACTGCTGATCAAGTTGCTGTGTCGAGTGAAGGAAGCAAAGCAAGTTCCTTCCTGCTGGGGAAAAAAGGAATGAATAACTTGAAAGATGGTGTTAAAGACAAGTGGGTGAAAATGCTCCTCAATGGAGTATTCCTCACCACTGGTGTGTCCTTGTTGGCAGCTGTCCTTGTGGTCATCACTTATACCTCCTTTGGTAGATTTTCTTAATTATTTTGTGTTAATTAAAAATTGTATTAATCGTCAACTACTTGTAATCAAATTATTAATAGGCAATACTAAATTTATTACTTATTGTGCAATTTGTTAATGATTATTTTCTATATCGGAAAACCGGTCTGAGAAATATTTCTAACGAACAACTTCGAACACTGAATTGAAATTTGGCCGTTCACGTGTCAGTCACCACGTTGGCATTTCAAATTGAAATGGAATCATCAGGAAATGTTTTAATGCAGTTATAAGAATGTATTCTATTGAATATTCATTGACATATTCATTCTGATGAAAACCAATTAAAAAATTGTTTACTCAAAAGACCTTTAAAATAACATGCTTATAAATATTTCACTGTAAATCTAATCACACGAATCATACGTTTAAATTATAAGTAATTGTGAAGCTTATTGATAAAACACATTTTAAAACTTAATATTCATTAAGTTGCAAGTATGCGGAAGATTATCCATAAAAGACATAAAACCGATTGTTATTGGACGTAGATCATCCAATATAGCCACCTCCAATGTCAAACCGATGACAACTCTGCCAAAATTGGCTTCCGATTTTGTTTTACAATGTTCTCTCATTTCCAGTTCAAAATGATCCTCTGTCCGTGAAGTATCGTCATCATCATCATCATCAGCACCTATCCATGAAGAGGAGACAACAGCATTCTCTTGGATTCCTCTCCATGAAGGCAGACCGACAGAAGGTCCTTCGAAATCTACCTGGAAAGGTCCTCTGGAAGTTTACCACGACTTCTGGCGTCTCTGCTGGCGTCCTCCATTCTTCACCATATGTCGCCAACAGCAACGCATCTGTCGTTGCCATTGGAGACGTTCTGAAAAATAAGAAAGGTCCGTGCGTTGGAGTGCCCTTGACGCTTGGAAATAATCCGCTTGTCATATCAATGCTCTGCTCCTCTTCGTCGTCATCGTTAATATCACCGTCAAATTCGTCATCATCATCACCACCAATGTTGAAGGCATATCAGTAGTTCTAGTTTTATTCATTTCACATGGAAATTAAATGATTTTTGATAAATAGGAAATTGTGAAATATTTTCATTTTATTTCATTTATTCAATTCTTGAAGTCATCTTATGCACACGAAAATCAGAAACCAAATTTCAAGTTTGTACAAAAAAAACTCCGATGCACTTTGACGATTAAATATTCTAACAGTTATATTAAAATATTAT
Source organism: Hirudo medicinalis (assembly GCA_011800805.1). NCBI lineage: Eukaryota > Metazoa > Annelida > Clitellata > Hirudinida > Hirudinidae > Hirudo > Hirudo medicinalis. The sequence goes on along the minus strand of MPNW01000260.1, from coordinate 4,390 downwards.
TTTCATTACCGAGTTAAAAAAAATAATAATAATACATGTCATTATCAGCAGTGATATTTTACATTTTTTATGCGTTTATTGCTCCTAAAATAACAATGAACAGAGAATAGTAAGAAGGAAAAAAAAACAACAATCCAAAAGGACAAACCTAAGGGAAACTTATCCTGCTGATTGGCCTGCCTAAGAAATGAAATTAAACAACAGAACTAAAGGTAATAGTGATTTCAAGATATGTTTCAAGTACACAAAAGAGATAAAGCCTAAGATTATTTACAATATGATAATGCATGTGGATGAACTTACAAAAGAGATGCAGAGGCAGAAGTGAATACTCTTAAGGATTTCTTAAATGAATAAAAAAATGGATTAGCAAATAATGAGCAAGGTAATCTTGAAAAAAAAACAAAATTTACAAAATGAAAATATTTTAAAACGTTGTTATTAATCGTGAAATATAAACTCATATCCTTGGTAAAACGAATTATCATATGAGGTTTGGATGGAAGACATAGACGGTGGCAAACTCCATTGGGGAGTAATTGGATTAGACGAGTTTGCTTCTCTTTCTGCTCGTAAGTGCAAGCAGCAGCATGATTTGATCTTAGTGAAACCATGCCATCCATTCCTGGATATTTCAGAAATAATTGTAACTGTTTTAAACATCGCTTGATGTAAATAATTTATTAAAGCCACACAAAATTAACAGCCATCTCTGATAATTTCACTGCAGAAATTATAACCATCCCCAATCGACATAGTTTCTTAATACTCCGCCTTAGAGCTCCGACAGGGATCCTCAGAGGAGGTTCCCCGTCTTCAAACGTTTCGGCCTTTTAAATCTCCTAACGTTTTCGGGGGGGCATCCGGTGATCACCGGATGTCCCTGTCGGTTTTTATCCTTCGGAACCCAACGCTTACCGCCGGCTACGAGATGCTCTCTTTGGCCTTCTTATGCCGGTTACTGATGCCTAGACTGGAGCGACTCCGAAAGCTCTCAATGGCTTCTTCATGTCGCATACTACCTGCTTTCCACTTGCAAACTTCGACTATGCGAGGCTCTCTTTGGCCTTTTTATGTCGAACGCATCCACCCCAGTTGCCTACAGCGGTCATGAAAGCTCTCAGTGGCTTCTTCACACCGTGTACTTAAATATGCAAACTGGGCCTTATTATTTCTTTGTAGCGGCAGCCGGAGATAGAAATTTTCTGGACTCGACCGCGGTTTGGTCCGCAGTCCATAGTGCTTTGCGAGCCCGCGATCGTCCCATTTCATCCGACAATACCGCGAGTTTGCTTTGGATACTGCTGCTTTTGCGGCCTCACATACTTCTCGAGGACCTGGTTATGTCGCCATGTGTACCGACCGTTGGCAAGGGCATACGTGATGCAGTGTCTCAGTTCCGCCACAGAGCCCGCATTTGGTGTCTTCCACCAAAACCCACTTCTGAATATTGTCCCTGGAGGGCAACTGGTCGTACACTGACCTTATCGCGAAGGCAAGTCATAGCAGGAACATCTTCCACATATCGGTCCAGGTAAGGGATCGTTTACTTCCCACGTTGTCCACTCACCCTGCTGTGATTGCTGAACCGCCCTCGCGACTCGGTCTTGTTCCACTTTTCGCCTCCTTTTCTGGCTAATATTTTCGGGCTCTAACTAATGAGCTCGCTTGAGACCATTTTGGCAGGTGGTTCCATCTAACTGCGTGACGGTCCGTCTGGGTAGGACCTCTCACTTCTTCGAACATTAGCTCGGCTACTGATTCGTCGATCTCATTCTGCACTCGGAATTTCCTTCCAGATCTGAGTTCGCGGATCCTGCATCCACTGCGTTTTTATTTTGGAGAGCTCTTCCACGATGGACCTTAGTGGTAGTCGCAGGCTCGTGCTCCTGAAGTAGAGGGCAATCGATGGCAATCGACAGCGCTGGAGGAAGGCCCAGCCATTTTCTGGTGTATCAGTTAACTTGCCTCTCCAGTTTCTCGACCACTGACAAACCAATCTCATAGATGGTTAACGGCCAGAGCAGTCTTGGAAGGAGCACGAACTGGAGCAACCACACTTTGAAACGTCCTTGCAGCGGTGCCGCGTCGATCGCTTGCAGTCCCTCGATGGTTTGTTGGAGTGTGGTGCCCCTCATACTCTTGTCGGTGAGAGATTCGTCGAAAACCCTTCCGAGACTTTTCACCGGTTCTTCGGATACTGTGGGGATTCGCTGTTCCGAAGAACACATCCCTGCGAATTTTCCCCTGATCAGGGGAGACTTCTGGAATTCGCAGGCTTGAAAGCCATTCGACACCACCCTAGCAGGTTGTTCAATTTGTCCAGTGTATTTTGGGTAACCTTCTTTCTGATCAAGATCAGGGTAGTATCATCCATGAATTCCTTTATTGGAGGCATGTACACATCTTTACCACCGGGATGTCTACCCTTTCCTGCAGAGACTCATGGCGGAGGGCGTAAACTATATATTTTAAGTAAGTGTTCCTCCAACTTGTCTTGCTCTACAGAAATTTCAAGGTCTAGTTGCGATCTCCCGTATCTGTATGTATGTATTTCCTCTGTCTCCCTCTTTCTGCGCGGCGCAAGTCCCTAACAATGTCTCTTCACGTCCTCCCATAGGACGGAGAGTCCTTCTCTCTCGTCTTCTTTAGCCACTTTACATCGACGGCGAGGCGCTTTCTTTTTGCCTTTGAGGCGTCCGAGTTCGCGCAGTCGCCTGGAGTCCTTCTTTTCCTGCGGACAGGCACGACCCCAAATCTCTCGATGCACTTATTGTAGATGAAGTCACTGAAGGATTTCACTGATCCATCCTTCAGGCTTTTCTTGAATACTTGCTTGAGAGACCTTATATCTTTGTAAATCCATTTTTAGTTATTTCTGACAATTACCGAAATCAGCACAAACTTAAAATTATTCTGGATCGTACCATCAATTGATTAAGAATAGCAACTTACATTTCCCATGACACAATTTATTTTACATGAAATTATTTTTGTGCAGCTGTCAACTTCCATAAATATAGATAAGTATTTAATTATTAATGTTAATTACAGTCGCTGTGATGAAATTCCAAGTTTACCAACGTGTCACATAAAACATTAAATAAAATAAACAGACGTTTACACCGCCAAATTAATGTTAAAAATTTAAGTAATATAACTTAATTAATTGCGATTATTTATTAGTATAAAAATATTAAATATTTTGTTTTGTTGTGATTGATAATTAGGGTCACAGGTTTGTTTACACTGAATGAAAACATGGAGAGGCTTGATTTAAAATTAACCGAACCGAGGCGCAAGAAATGCCGTGCTAAACGTGCTAAGGCGCTACCGGTTCCCACAAAATGCAATGAAAGCGATGAAACAGAATTACAGTCTGAAATTAAAATTTGTTTTGGGCACTTGAAGGATAAATCGATCTTTGTTAACGATTTGGATGAAATCAAACACTTGTACTTAAGTGTAAGTACAATGATATTTTACAAAAGCATTTTATTTTCAACTAATATTTTAATTACGTTCAGGGGTTTTATGGGAAGGGTTTGTTTTCAAAAGGTGCTCCTGAAACTTTGGAATTTTATTGTGCTGATGAATACGGTTTCTTGAGATCAGGCACCAACAAAAAACAATCAAAGTAATTTTAACATTAGTAGCTACTGATTGTATTTAAAATATGTGGCAAACAAATCGTTTACTTAATAAAGGGATCGTGAGGCAGACCTCAAACACGAACCTCTGGTGTTGAGTTTATGTGAGGTGAGCTTTGACTTGATGTATTTTATAAGTATAGTTTGAAAAAGTTCAAAATTAATGACTTCATTTTTAATGTGGTGTTGATTTTCTAGGCATTTTATCTTTCCCATGTCTTTGGTGTCCTTGTAGTGGAAGCAGAAAATGGTGTAAGGATTGTAAACTCTTGTTCAGTTGAATGTTAATGTTAAAATGAGTTGAATACTAAAATGAATTGATTGTAACAATCAAAAGGAGTTTATGTCGCTGAAGAAAATGTGGAGAACTTTTAGGGGCCTCGACGAAAGTTTTGTCACTCAATATGCTGCCTATCGTCACTTCAGGAACAAGGGTTGGGTGGTTCGTTCTGGAGTGAAGTACGGGGTGGATTTTGGTGAGTCATATTGATTAAGAATTTCTTTAAATCAATGTTTTAATTTTATTATTACACTTATTTAATTGCAAAATTGGCTGATTTTTTGAGTGCCTTATGTATCCAGGTAGGATGTGAAGGCATTTTTGTAGTAGTAGTATTTTATTAATGTCCTCAGCATAACGTGATGAATAGGACAACAACGAGGACAACAGAAGGTAAAAGCAACAAAGACAACAACAACAACGTTCATAATGTGATAGATGGTCAAATCAGATTTCGGCG